>LOJH01063799.1:0-10680 GCA_001685095.1 Ellobius talpinus
TTAATTAACCAATGAAAGCAACAGATAGATAGAAGACCCTCCTACATCAAATCCTGCCCAGGAACAGTGGAGATTCTTGCTTACTTAGTTCAGAGGATCAAAGAATTTGTTTCCTACTGAAGCATTCAGAGGTGTGAAGCCAGAGTCAGAACAAGCAAGCACCTGGAAATGGCGTGTCTTCTTGCAGTTGCTGGGAATGGAACCCAGAGTGCTGTACTGATGAGCATGTCCCTTGTCCCTAGAAAGAGCACCACAGGCAAATCTTTATTGGAGACAAGTGTGAGTTAATCCTGGGGGTGGTGACAGCAGCAGTGATTGAACAGTGACAGCATTTGATATATTTCTGCCATAATAGTATCCATCCAAAGACTTTGGGAAACGTTACAGGAACATGTGAGATGAATGTACGTCAAGGGGACAGCTGGTTACAAATGCCTGACAGACAGCAATAGAAGGGCAGATGGAAGGAAAAGGAATTAAGTTTGGGACTCAGCAGGTAAAGGCTCCATCAAGCCTAATGACCTAAGTTTGATTTCCGGGACCCACACGGTGAATGGAAAAACTACCTCTGGAAGACTGTTGTCTGCTTATCTCGCACCAATAGCATGTGTGTGCATGCACACACACACACACACACACATTCAATAAAGTAAGAGTCAGTTTGCTGTATGAACTGGAGTATGGTGGTTGATTTTCACAGCTTGACTAGATTAGGAAATTCCCAGGTGATTGGTAGAGTACCAATATCTGGGGGTCTTTCCAGAGAATGTTAGGCTGTGTGGGCTCTGCTTTAACCAGTGGGTACATGCCCCATGCCCCATGGGTTCATGAGAGCATAATTGGGAGGTAGGACTCATTAGAGGAGATCACTGGGAGCCTGTCTTTGGGGTGGTAGCTCATTGTGGCCTCTTCCCGCATTGCTCCTGGTCCACTGTGATAAGGGGCATGTCATCTTCTACTTGCTGTCTACTGTCACAATGTCCTTCCTATGGAATGGAGGTCAAATAGCTATGGACTGATCTCTCAAAACTGTAGACCCAAATAAATCCTTCCTTTTAAAAATCAATTCCATAAGGTATTTGGTAACAGCTACAGAAAAGCAACAAATATATGAACCAATGTAGAACTGATACTTTGGGTGTATGTGCCTATGAGTGTGCATGTGTGTGTGTGTGCACGCATGCGTGTGTGTGTGTGTGTGTGTGTGTGTGTGTGTGTGTAGGTTTTCCCTGAGACGGGGTCTCTCATTGGCTTGTCTCTTGCTAACTAGCTAGACAGGCTGGACAACAAGATCCAGAGATCCTCTGGTACTTCCATTCCCAGAGATGGGATTACAAGTGGGAGCCACTCCTGGCCCTTATTTTACAAAGGTTTTGGAGGTAAACTCAGGTTCTCAGGTTTAACTTTGTCATCTGAGCCATCTCCATAGTCCTCAGCATGTTTAGATGGACAGATAAAGTCCTCACTCTAAATATTTGAAGGTCTGTGTTGCAGGGTTTGGGAATCACACCAGCCTTCAATTCCAGGAGTGAGGGATGATGCTGTCAAGGCACTGACAGTGCAGATGTGGGGCATGCTAGGATGCATTAAGCAGGCTCCTTAGGAACACCTGTGCATTACCATGGCTGCCTGGGGCTTAAACTGTTTAGAAACCGAAGAGCCAGTCCAAGCTGCCTACTATTCCAGTGGGAGAAACGGAACACCCACTGATGAAGTCGGTTCAGTTCCACAGCTAGTGGCTGAGAGCCTGCCAGGGGTAAGAAGAGCTCTCTCTTCTGGCAGCAGCTTGAGGACTATTGAAAAATGGGAGAGCAGCGTGACTCGGGGAAGCAGGGCAGAACAAACCCTCAAGTTCAGCAGCCTCAGGGAAGAGATGACCAGGGAGTTGAACACTTTAGTTGCCTTTCCTGGGAGCCAGAGAAGAGGGAGCTGTTCCATAGCTGCCTGGCTGTGTGTGGCACCAGGGATACAGGTGGCCAGGCCATGTGTGCTGAAGTCCGCACTGCTGGGTGAGGCTCTCTCTATTACTTTGGCTCCTGTGAACACTGGACGAAGCTGTAGGCTAGGATGACCTTAGAGGTACAGTGCTTGTCCAGCATGTGTGAGACCTGGGGCCTTATCCCCAGCACTGGGACAAATCACTGCTGTTTGGCCAGGTGTAGTGCTAGTGTACCCAGAAGGCTGACACTGGAGGATTACCTCATGTGAAGGGCCAGCCTGGGCTACCCAGTGAGACTTTTAAAAACAACAAAAATAGTTATTTTGAAGGGAGAGTTCTTTTTTTTGAGATTATCCAAGAAAACTTCTGCATTTTAAATGATTAAATAAAAATATTGTTAAAAAGTAGCACAACTTCAAAAGAGGAATCCACCTTTAAAATGAAACATGTTTTTTCCTCTGAGTAATAGTAGGAGTTATATCATTCAAGGGTGCTTGCTGCTTCGGACCTGGTACCGGCCCGTGCAGGCCATGTGCTTGCTGCTGCAATGTCCAGTTCTTATGCTAAACTCCTGTTACATAGGAGAGGAATAAATTCCACCACATCTAAGCAAGCTATTGTTAATTTGGGTTTCCTTCCTAAATCACCAGATCTGAGTATCTGTGGAAGGAAAGTATTAGTCTCAAGTTTGAGACTAATCAATGAATGATAACAAGTTTACAAGCAGATTTGATTAGTAAAGAACTTTTCCTCTGATGGAGCCCCAACTGCCATCTCTTGTCACCAAACGAAGCTTCCAGTACCAGGACTGGGTTACATTCAATTGTTACATTGGGTTAATTGAATTGTTACATTGAATTGTTGGTCATAGGGGTTCCATAGAAATCCCCAGACAACCCAGGCCATTGGCAAGACAATAAATTGCTCTCCACAAGCTGACAGCAAGATCCCACTGCTGAAAACAACACCCTAGAACTCACTGAACATGGAGAGGAAGAACTGTTGCCTACATGGAGCCTTCACCCCATGTTCTAGTGTCTTTGGTATAAGGAGGCAGTCTGCATGCTTACAAAAGAGAAATGTAAGCATAAACCCTTGGACCTACAATCTGTCCTGCCTGAAAAATATGCTAACGCAATAGTGGCACAAAGTCTGTAGAAATAGCCGATCAATGTCCAACTTGACTTAATGCCCACTCCACAGGGTAGAACCCATACACAATACTGTTTGGAAGACCAAGAACCAGAGACTAGGTATTCCTCTACCAGGAAGAAATAGCAGGGTGGAAGACAGATCCTGGGTTCTTCCACCCTGCTATTCCTGGTAGAGTTTTATTCTTAAAACTTACAGTGGCTCCAGCCAGATTTGCATTCAAGACTAAGGAATGAGGAGGAAGTGGTTCCTGTGGATAATCTATCTTTAATTTACTTCTGCCACTGTGTCTCATTGACCAGGATGTAATTGTGGGGCAATACCTGTTGGAATGGGCTGTTAGGGAGCCATCTTTATTCCTGGCCAAGAATCTGGCTCAGTTTCAAATTCTAGGCAGATGGAGAGGGTACAGAAGCTGGAGATTGCTGTCAGAGGCACCTCCTGGGAGCCCAACACCGGGAGATGTGCTTGAAGTGATGTTGACAGGGATGGCTGCTGAGGACAGGGGGTTGCTAGCAGCCCAGTGTTTTTCATTTTCATGTGTGTGGGAGTCACCAGAGGGCTTGTGAAGTCGATGTCTGGAAGCCATGCCCGGGCCTCCTGAACTGTAAGGTCTGGCAGCTAGGGGGCCAAGAACCTGCACTTCTAGCCAGTTCCAAAAACTTCTGTAATCAATGCTGCCAGTTGTGGTGCAGGGGCCACTTGGATTCTGGGACTTGGGTCAAGGCATAGCAACCCTTATCCTGCAGGATGAGCCCACTACCTGCTTTTGTAAACAAACTGTTGGTTGGCATGCATGCATGTGTGCCTGTGTGTGTGGACCAGAGAACATGTGCTGTTCCTCATTCACTGTCTAAGTTATTTTCTTAGGTAGGGTCTCTCACTGACGTGGAGCTCACTGATTAGGCTAGGTTGGTTGGGCAGGGAGTCCCAGGAATCTACCTGTCTCTGCCTCCCTAGCACTGGGAATACAAGCATGCACCATTCTGCCCAGCACCATTTCGTTTTTGTATTTTTAATGTGGTAAGGATGGCTCAAGTCACTGTCCTTGCATGGCAAAAACTCTATCTGCCAGACTATCTCCCCACAGCTGTACATGAATTTTCCTGTCACAGATCCGTGGGCTTGCTTGTTTGTGCAAGGTATTTCTCTTCATGGTGTTTCTCTCCCACCCAGGCTACAGAGTTGAGTTTTTAGTTTGTGCACTAAACTGTTGCTGATACCTGACCGTCTGCGGAAACCCCTTTGACTTCAGGTTAAAGAAGTAGGTCCTCACAACTCTTAGAGGGTGTGTCTGCCAAAGAAAGGGGCAGTAGAAAGACCTGAATTCCCAGCCTGGCCAGGCTACCACTGTGTTACGTGTCTGTTCTGGCTGTAATATGATGGCACCTCAGTTGGGCAATGTACATAGTGGGGATCAAGTGAATGACTTCAAAAGTCCCTTCCTGCGCTGTCCTGGTTTGAGCAGAGAAGCCGGTGCAAGGACCGATGCAGTGACCCGTCGCTGTCTTACAAAGTGGCAGGTTTCACTGAACACTGCTTGTTTTGCTGCAGAGGTGCATTTGTCCTTGTGCTCTGCCTGTCCCTCCCCCTGCAGGGACTGCTTTCTTTTCTTCACCTTTGATTGGCACCTGGCATTTGCGGCATTTGCGGGAGCTTGTCCCTGCTTTCCAAGGCATCCTATTTGTCTTTTTTATTCCTTTGCCACTACTGACTTGTAAGACTTTCGAGGAGAGGCACTTAGAGTTACAATGCCCAGAGTAGGTTCATTGTGAACTCGGAAAGCTTTTCTTTAGAAGTGGTAAAGGAGGCATTCCTGTTTCCCCTGACACCCAATCAAGTGAGACCCACAGTTATCCGAATCAGAGTGAGCACGTGGAGTGGCATGCGCAGAAGAGCCTCTGCTTAATCGTTTGGAGTGTGGTAAACATGGCGGAAGGGCGTCAGTTTGCCAGTAAATGGTTTCCGAGACAAGTTGCTAAGATAAAACAGAGCTTTTATTTTGGGTGAAAACAGTCTGGAGGGAGGTGGCCTGACCTGGCAAAGTGCTTTTATGATGCCATCATAGGGTTTTCTGTATTTCATTTGAAATCCTCAGCACACAGTTTTTACATCATCAAAGTTGCTTCTTGATCCAAGAGAGCTTCTGGGGCTCCAGCCAACACATTTATGCTCTAGGCAGGAAGCAGGAAGGAGAAAAACAGCCAGAAGAGCATATTCTTAATGGTCTCAGAAAATTTCAGTTTATTTATCATTGGCCATCTTAACAGGAAGGGAGACTGGGGAAGACATATTTTAACCAGAAACATGGCCTTTAGAATTAAAATGGAATTATGTTACTGAAGAAAGAGAGGAAAGGCTTGGGAGTGGAGACCTGTGTTCCTGCTTCCATGTTTGTGTGAGCTGTTTTGCTATGGATGGCAGGGAATTCGAGCACAGGATGGCCAGATGCTGGCTGCTGTGGGTGAACTCAAGCAGTGTAGCCTGTGGCAAAGAAGAGTCCCCAAGCCTTGCTCAGCTGCCCTGGCTCCAGGTCCACCCTTTGCTACATGTTCGAGCAACTTTGTAATTTTTTATTGTGTGTTTGTGGATGTAGTATGCATATGTGTTTACATATTCATGTTTGATGTCTCCACCAATCGCTATCCACTTTATTGATCCAGACAGTCTCTTTTGTTAAACCTGGAGCTTGGAGAGTTGGGACATCAGCTTGCCCTGGGGATCCCTGTATCCNAAGCCACTATGCTAGCTGGACTCTAGGTGGGTCTAAGTTACTTTCTCATTATGATAAAATACTGTGATCAAAGCAACTTAGAGGAGAAAGGGCTTATTGTGTTTCACGGTTCCAGAAGGATATAGCCCACTGTAGTGGAGAAGGCTGGCAACCAGCAGGGAAATCTTAGGAGCAGGAACAGGAGCTGGTTGTCATGTTGCGTTCACACTCAGGAAGCTGAGAATGAAAGGAGGTGGGGCCTGGCGGTGAAATCTCAAGGCCCACCAGGACTGACTTATTTCCTCCAACAAGGCTCTACCTCCTAAAGGTTCCTCAGCCTTCTTAAGTCGAATCACCAACTGGAGACCCAGCGCTCAAACACGTGAGCCACTTCTCATCCAGCCCAGCTTCCGTAAGCCCACGGCATCCCTTGCTATTAAATGCATCTGTTCAGTGCTCTCTGCTTCCTGATCTTCACAGTCTCACTGTGAAGCCCGGCTTGACCGCACACATGTGCTATGACCAGCTGCTTCCCACTTCTGCTACCCTCTCTGCCTTCAGTTGCTTCAGCCAGAGTATAACATCAGAACAAGAAACGAAGACACATGGGCCCTGGGGATCCGAACTCAGGTCCTCATGCTTGCATGGCCAGTGCTTTATCCACTGAGCCATCTCCCCAGCCCTAGCTGTACAATCTGGAATAGGCTGTTTAACCTTTCCGAGCTTCCATTTTCTCATCTGTAGATTGAGAATGATGATGACATTTCAGTGATAATGGTGGTGCAGATGGGACAAAGCATCAGGGTTTTCTTCTGGAGCGAAGCCTTTGTTCGAACCTGAGCACTAAGAACAGTTGAGCACTTAATGCGTAGCAGACACTGTTCTGCAAAGAATGGTGATTTTCAAAGGGAAGACTAAATTCTTGGATAATCAAGACATAGATTTAGATGCCCACTTGGCAGCTACTAGCTGAGGAGCCTTAAGTATGCATCTCAATTTTGATAAGCCTTAATTTCCTTTAGCAAAAGATTTATTTTTCAATTATGTGTATATTTGTGGGTGTCTATGAGAGGATGTCATTTCCTTGGAGCTAGAGTGACACAGAAAGTTGTGAGCAGCTCGATTTGGGTGGCAGGGCCCCAACAAGTAAGGCTCTTAACTGTTGAGCCATCTCTCCAGACTCTGAGCCTCCCTCCATGCCTCTCACACCCAGGCTCCTTCACCTTACCGAGCCTTTGTCTGAATTTCATTTCCGGCATCATGTCTCCCATCACCCAGAGCTTTCTCCTGATGGGGTCTCAGCACCACTGCTGATTTCTGTAATGTCACCTGTTGGTTCTCATCACAGCGGTTGCAGAATCTGCTCTCTTTTTTACCTACCTGCTTGTTGAATGTCTGCCCACTGGAAAACAAGCTCATTAGGGAGACCCCATCTGTCTTTTTGCCTCAGTGCCTTCCTGGCACTTATCTTCCTGGGAAGCCTTAAACAGCCAGGATTTAAGGGATAATGTGCACATAAATGACTGGACAGATCCTCAAATACCTGGACATACACATCACATAAAGGGGCCCTCTGGGAACCGAGGACAGAGTTTAGAGGACTGAGAACTTGGATGGGGGAAATCACTTTACCTCTGACTGAAAATTTCATGTGTTTCCATTTTTAATGGCAGCAGCAAGCCACACACCTCCAGTTTCCCACCAGGAAAAATCTCATACGTCTGTGTCACATTGCCATGGGTGCAGATAACCCAGAATCATTATTTTCTTAATTTTATTTAGAAACCATAACAATTAGTAGATGTTGTACAGATCTTGTGATTTAGCACATTAGTGCCAACTGTATGATATTCAAGTTTAGTTTGAAGAAGTTTTATGACCCAGTTTGATCTGATCTTCCTTCTTGTGGGGCATTTGATTTTTCAGTTTGCGGCTCTGCCCTGGGGAGGGATCATGCCTTCTCCATGGTCCTGTGGTGGGAAGTCAAGTGCCTTGAATGAATGGGTGACCTGTGCACTTTTGTTTATGGAGGGCCATCACTACACCCTAGCTACTTCCATGCTCCCATGCTCCCAGTCCTAGCAGAGCTCAAAGGAAGACATTGGCTGCTTGCTGTGCACCTTCACTGTTCATCCATGGAGAGAGACTGCACTATCTTGCACTTCATTTATCTCTTTGAAATCTTAACCTGAGATGTCAAATGAGTGTTCTTCAGACATGTGCAGTTGCTTTCCTTATGGCATGCTTCACAGAGATTGCAGCAGTGTCCAGAACTCCAAGGTCTGGCACATTGGTTTCTATTGGAGGTTCTGCTTTATTTGCCTGAAAAAGGGCACATGGGAACTGAAAAGCACCATCTTAATGCCATCTATTGAAGTGGTCAGATTTGCTGGGGCTCTCATGATAAGAGGGTTGTAGGTTGCTGCCAGCTGGACTCAGTTTCTCAGGTGTCAGAGGGTTCCTCAGACACGCTGTCTGCTTGGGGGCATCCTTGGGCGGAGCTCGAGATATCTTGAGTGAACTCTGCGACGTTAGAGAAGTCGTGGTATCATTGTGTTCGGAAACTTTCCTTTCTAAAAAGAAAAGACTCATGAATGCTGAGATATTTCTGACATTCTGAGAATAAAATAACAAACACCCATGTACAACTCTCCAGATTTAACAAATGTTAACATTTTTGTCACATTTATTTCAGATTTTTAGAACATAAATAAAGATGCTGCTGAAGCCTGTCAACCTCCCCGCCCCCGCCCCTCACCACAGGAAACAGCCAACCTGGAGCCGAGAAATGTGCTTTCCCATAAGACCCAGAAAGACATGGTGTTAATGTCTTGGGACTTTTATTTAAAGATTAAAAATGTTTTTATTTTTATCTAGATATGTGTGCATGTATTTGTGTGTATGTGTACATGTCTCTGTGTGTGTGTATATATATATATATATATATGATGTATGGTGGCTTTCCTACTGGCCTATCGGAATGATTCCAGGGGCTTCATTTATTTTTATGTTCACTTGGCAAAGATGAATCAAATGACACTCTGGCCACATAGAACTTCATTATTTTCAATATAGATAGACAAACACACAAGATACCTCCAGCAATCAGAAGAAAGTAGCTGTGATGGAGAAGATCCCAGGAAGAGAGAGGGCTGGGTGAGCCAGATAGGTGCACCCCATTTGAACAAGGAGTTGTACAGGTTGTTCTTTGAGAAAGTGATTCTAAGGCAAGGAATGCATAGGCTGTGCACAGAACACAGCTCCCATGTGTAATCTAAGGACAAATTAAAATAAAAAACAGATATCTGCTCACTGTCAGCCCATTTCTCATAAAACAAAATCTTAGTTTTTCAACATTATAAAAACAGTTGAAAATGTGTGTGTGTGTGTGTGTGTGTGTGTGTGTGTGTGTGTGTGTGTGATATGTACCTGCCACAGCATGTATATGGGGACAGAAGAAACTTTAAGGGATTGGCTGTCTTCTTCCACAGTGTGGGTCCCAGGGATTGAACTCAGGTTGTCTGACTGACTTGATGGGAATGCCTTTTTTGACCCCCTCACTCTTTCAATATATTGAGTGAAATTCAAAGGGTCTTTACCCAGAGGCTTGGAAGGGCTGTTTTACTGCAGACAGACGTGGTAGGTAAAGGAGACACTGTTAGAGGCTTTCCTTCCCTTTGGGTCTCTTTGGGGTGCCAATAGCCAGGAAGGAAATGGCTCAGGGAGGAGAGGGTGTCCCTGTTGCAGTAACCTGGAGGCTTTTGTGCCTTCTCGTTCATCCATGTCAGGAGTGGAGTTTCTTGGAGAAGGCTCTGAAGTTCTGGATCGTGCACTGGGGTCCAGCTGCAGTGTAGAAGGGGTGAGGACACGGGACTATGACAGGGCTGTGGCAGATGGGAGGGATGCAGTGAGAGATTTGTTAGGAATTGGAAGCTTCTGAAATGTGAAGTTATCCCAAGGGCTGGTCTTGAGGGCCTTGAATGCTGGCCTACCTTGCAGCCTGGGACTGGCCCATGCTGGCAGCTGGGGATGCTGCCCCCTGGTGTTTGTGTCCCAAGGCCTAAAGGCCTTGTCAGCAGAAGCTGATCCCTGCAGGCACATGAGTGCTTCTTTGTGTTCCGGAGTCCAGGCAGTTTAAGGCAACATGTTTCCTCATATGTCTTCTCAACAGAGTAGGACACTGCTCTGGGCAAGTCCGAGGAGCTTCCATATTGCTGTTGGCCATATCAGGACACCAGATTGTTCAGTTCCTGATTAGGTTGGGAGCAGCAATTTTGAGGGTTGGAAACTTGACGAGACATCCAGGGAGATCGGGAATTTGGAATTTAAAACATAAATGCTCATTCGAAACTTACAATGTGTCAATTACATTTTAAATAATTTATATTAAATATTTAAATCTTATATAAATATTAACTAATTTTGTCCTTGCAAAGCAGGTGTCATTTAGCAAATGTTATCCCCACACTTAGTCTTTGTGAAGTGTTATTAGCCTCATTTTAATTTAAATTCTTTATTCCTTGATAATTTCATATAGGTGTACTATGTTTACATCATTTCTCTCCTTCCCTCTCCAATGTCTCCCATATCCCCATATCAAACTTGTGACTGCTTCTTAAATTACTATTGTTACACACACATACACACACACATAAACACACACAACACAAAATTTACTAAAGCCCATTTAGTGTTGCTTGCTCTTACATGATTTTAGGACTGACCATTTGGGATTGGATAATGTATTGGGGACTTATTATTAGCTGCTTTTTATGTAAATCAGACAGCTACAGAGGTTAAGAATTTGTCCAATTTGACAAAGAAGAAAAAAATATAAAATGGAAAAAAGAAAGCATATTCAACAAATGGTGCTGGC
>LOJH01063800.1:0-10157 GCA_001685095.1 Ellobius talpinus
CTATAATCTTTGTTTTATTGAAAATAGGCTTTTTTTCAGATAATATGTTCTGATTATGGTTTCCTCTGCCCCAAATTCTCCGAGATCCTTGCCACTTCACCACCCACCCAAATCCACACTGCTTCTTTCTCTCATTAGACCACAAATGGGGATCAAAAAATAAATAAAATAATAAAAATAAAATAAAAACAAATAAACAAGATTGAGACCAAACAGAAGAAAAAGAGCCAAAGGAAACACAAGAAACACATGCAGGTATAGAGACATGTTGACACCCACAGAAATCCCATAAAAGCACAAAACTGAAACCATAATCGGCATGAAAAGGACATCTATGATTTAAAAAAAAAGGCCCTAATAAATAATTAGGAGACAGAGAACCTCAAAAAAAATGCCATTGAGTTTAGTTGGCTGTCTTCTGCTAGGTATAAGGCCTTCCCTTAAGTGTGGTCTATATACCCCGTGAGACTCTTGGAGAAAACTAATTTTTAAAATTTTAAAATTAATTGTTTTTTGAAAGTGGTTATCAATTAGAGATAACTTGTGGGTTAAAGATGGGGGTATATGTCCACCCCCCGTGTCAGTCCTAGGACCCTATCTGGATGGCCCAGCCCTCTGTGCAGACCCTGTGCACGCAGCCACAGTTTCTGAGTTCATCCGTCTGCTGGTCGTGATGTCCTTTATCTCCTCTGCGTCTTAGAATCTTTCCACTTCCTTTGCTCTAGGGTTCCCTGAGCCTCTAGGGTAGAGATGTGATGGAGACACCCCATTTAGGGCTGAGTGTTTCACGATCTTTCACCCTGTGCAATTGTTCAGTTGTGGGTCTCTGTATTTATTCCCATCTGCTGTGGGAGCAAGCAGAATGGGTGTTCCTTTCTCCTTTAAACGGTTGTCTGTCGTGAGATCCAGTTCACACGAGGATGTGGTCTTTTTGTTGTTGCCTTTTTTGATTGTTGCTTTTTATTTCATTTTTTTACCATTTCTGCATATGTACACACAGGGGTGTGATTATTTGTGTGTGTGTGTGTGTGCATGTGTATGGACATATGCATGTGTGTTGTGGAAGACAGAGGTGGATATTAGATGTCTTTATGCTCTATACCTTATTTTTTGAGACAGGGTCTCCCATCTAACCCAGTGCTTACTGATTCATTCGGCTGGACTCTGGCCGGCAAGGCCCCAGTCTAGTACCTCCGGTTTCCACTTCCCTATCACTGGGATTATAAACACAGGTGGGGGACTGCATTGTCACCTCAGTTACCATACTTGCTTTTTATCTCAGCATGTCCGCACACTGAATATCTCTTGCTCTTTCTGTACAACTGTCTATAGCTTCCTTTCTTTAGTGTATTAAAGTTTCTTGTGCTTTCTATGTGTAGGCCAGAGCAACATTCTCCCGTCAGTGTCCCTGGAATAACCTGCAAGAGAAGAAAGTGCTGTAGAGTCCATGTGAGAATCAATAAAGCAGGAGGATAACTCACAACAGATGTGAATACCCGGAAGCAGGGTCTCTGGAGAGGCCTGGGGTTCAGGAACTCCAGATGCTGCTACACTGGATAATCATGGAGGACAGCCTCAGCTTATGCCAACAGTCATGTTTGGTGACCCTACCTCCTTGAGAACTTTTGTTGAACCTGTCATCTCAGGAACACATCTTCGGGTTACTTACCTTGGGATCTGACTATTCAAATTGAGTTTTATATTATAGAAGCTGGAAGGTTTGGGTAGATCATGTGGGTTTGGGAATGAAAGTCACTTTGAATGAGGGGTGACTGTTCTCCTAAAAAGCTTAGACTGAAGCTAGCAGAGTGTGTCCAGTGAAAGTTGGGTATCCTGAGAAGCAACATTTGCTCTGCCTGTCTGGAAGTCATTGTTCTTCAGTTATAGTGTCTTGACACATGACCTATTTCAGATCTCTTCCCCATATTCCACTGTAGCAACGTTTCATTACAGGGAGAGGAAATAATATAGCAGCAGGGAGAGAATGAAGTCTGTTTCTTGCATACACAGTTTCAGCGAATTCCCTCCCCTATGCTGATCTCTCTAATTTGATTAATTGGCATGTGGTGCATTACAGAAAATCCAAGGAAAGACAAAATTCGTTTGATATCAATTAGCTGAAGCAAGAATGGACTTCCCACAGAAACCTGAGGACAGAGAGCTGTTTAACTGGCCCTTTCAAACACATGTCCTCCCCAAAGAGAAGCAGATGATCCCAGTTGTTTAATGAAATTAAAAACCATGAAAATTAGCAGCTCAAATCCACTTAGAGGAATCTGCTATCCCTTTAATATAAGATATCCCAATCCTCTCGAAAGTGATTTGAAAACTTAATATTTGCTGAAATGCTTTAGTCAGATTTGAATTATATAATTGAATTTGCTTGTTGTGTTCATGGGATGTGAAGTTCCTGTTCCTGTGGTGAGGTATGTACAAGTGACTCTGTTTCAAGGGGATTCTTACTTATTTCTTTCTGAGCCAAAAATTAATAGATGAGGCAGAACTTACTGGAGTTACAGGCTATATCTATCACTTTCTATACAACTGCCCTGTCCTGGGGCTCACAGGTCATCTATTTAGCTACAGGCTTTGGTTGAGCTGAGTTGGATATAGTTTGCCTTTGTGTTTAGATGGCACATGTTCTTGGGAACCTGCTCCTAAGCAGGGTTGGGATAAAAGAAGATCTTGACTAAGCACTGTTTATTGCTCTTAGCCTTGTGAGATATAAACTAGGCTCCATACAATGCAATTAGCATGCTGAGAAAGATGGTCAGCACATAGAAGTGAGAAATCACTTCTGATATAAAAATAATGGTATTTTGGAGAATCCTGAACAAAACAGTATGGTTGCAGAAAAGGTATTAGGAGTAGCATATTTGATAGCTTCAAAAAAGGACAATTGTGACACATCCCTAGAACGTGTAATATGGCGTGCCTGGCACATGGGGAGATGATAGGTGATGAAGGTAAAGTGGGAGGCTTGAGCAACTTCATGAAGGGCTTTCTGTGTAACTTTCTGGGCATTTGAACTTCAGTTTAAAAAACAATGAAGAGGTTTTCAGTAATACTGAAGAATAAGAATGAGACAACCAAATCGACCTTTTTGGGTAGTATGAGGTGTGTAGCAGCACCACACAAGATTGGTGCTGGAAAGACACACGAGAAAACGTTTGCTTCCCTGGAGACTGGCTGAGTGCAGGCCTGGCTAAGGAGATGGCCACATGATAGGTACAAAGATACTTGAAGGAGGTAAGATTGACTGGATTTTATCATTGTGTGTGGGGAGGAGAAGGGAAGTAGAGTCTCTGGCATTGTTTTCTTGGTACCATTTGCAGAATTAAGGATTACAAGAGAGTTATGTTTTATGGTGAGAAGAGGAAAGAGAATTGAGCCTAGTCTATGTTTAGGTGAAGAATCTGCACATGGAGACACCTTATATGTAGGTGTATACTTGGGTCCCAGCACAGCTTTTGGGGTGAAGTGCCTTTTGGATAAATTCCCAAGAACTTATGGCATCCAAACTCAAAGGCATTGGTTTGTAGTTGGAAGCTAGAGTTATAAGAACACAGTATGCAGATGAAGGAGTACAGAAAGGTGAGCATGAGGCTTCTGGATTAGAAATAGAGAGTGACAGTAGAGGGAGAGAGAAGCTGTGAGGAAGATGGCAAAGGAGGGAGCTCCTTCACTGGGAACTCATGACTCGGGAGCATGATCTGGCCTAACAGCCAGTTTTCATTTGTTTGGTTCGCTTGTTCAGAGGACAGAATTAAATGTGTTTGTTGAGATGAAGAGTCAAATTAGGGATAGCGAGCATGGAAATGACGACATGAGCTCTACTTAAGGAATTTGAGGACACAGGAATATGATAAAGTGTGTCTAGGAGGCAGAGGAGGGATATGGTCTAGAGCCTGCCCAGAAGATAGTGTGCTTCAAGAATAATTCCCTTCCTTAAAGTCAAGTAAGAGTGAAGGATTGAAGCCTGGTTATATCAAAGACAGGAGTGGTTATGGAAGGGGATGGAGGACTAGACTCTGGGAGATTTCCTATTGGATGGCTTCTGTTTTCTGGGAAGAGAGCTGGACCAACATTTTTTTTTCTCAAGTGAAGATAGAGGGGTGGGAATAGATATTCTAATGTGGAATGTGTTTTTAGTGTAGTGCTTGATGTAAATTGAAGTGAACAGTTAAAACTTTCAACCCCAATATGTGCTGCTTTACTCAGTGTGGGCTTGTTGAGATAGTTCTAAATTAACCAAGCAATTGGCAAGGACAGCTTGAAGCATCTGCAGTGCTTCATATGGTGATGACGTCATTGTGGTGATGGTCCCTGTTCTGGAGGTCTTGGTACTCAGAGACCTTTGCTAGTGCTGAAACTATTAGAAAATCGTGCTCATCCATCTTCATTCACAGTAAGAGTTTGATGTGACTCTTGGGGCTCCAATTCTTTCTGCATTGTGCTGATTTCAGTTAAAGGAGTATATCATCTCCACTCTTATTATAGAATATTATTTGTTTTGTAGAAATGTTGCCAACAAGAGAGAACTCTTGAAATCCCTAACAGCAGCTTTCCCACTATTAAATACTATGGCATATTTATCACAATTAAGGTAATAGCCAGTTTTTTTCTACTATAACGATTCTCTAAGCTATATCAGCATTTGAAGAAAGGCTTATTTTAGTCTCTGGTCACTTGGCCTTGTTGACTTTGGCCTATGGTGATAGACTCAGTCCATCCTGGTGGGAACTTCTAAAGCAGCAGGGTGCTCACTTTGTGGTAGATGGGAAGCAAAGAGAGAGACCAAGTATTTGGGCTTTCATAATCTTTAAGAATATGCCCCAACAACAGGGCTTCCTTTACTACTGTTTAGGAGTGACCACAGGTTAGGGACCTGTCTTTACAGACAAGCCCTTGGGGGGATATTTTAGATCAAAACCATAGCAGTGAACCTTAAAGTTTTTTTTTTCTTCTTCTTCTTTTAAGAGAATATCTTGCTGTTGTTCCCAAGCAAGTGTTAGACTCTGTGGCTCAGTTTGGTCTTCTGCTTCAGCATTGCTTGCTGTGATGACAGGGGTGTGCTACTGTGCTCATCCTGAAGTGATTTCTCTCTGTTACTGTCTGGATTCACTTTTGTTTCAGTATTTCCAAGCATTCCTGCTCTAGCCTCTTAGATTTTCATTGGCATTGTAAGGAGTTGGCGACTTCCAAATGCAGAGTTGAGCCAGTGTTGTCTGTCTCCCTCTTTCCTTGAGATTGTTTAAGAAACACTGTTTATCTCTTTCAGGAATTTTACCATTGAGGGTAAAAAGTGCAGAAAAACATCAGCTGGTACCTTAGTAAATTAATATGGCGTCAGTTATGTCTGACTTTAGTTTAAAAGGTATTACAAGTACAATCTGCTAGACTTTAATCTTTTGAAAATGGAAATAAAGGAGAATACTTTTTGATGACAAATCTTGTAGCCTGGTCAGTGATGGAGCAGCTCCCTGTCCTCTGCCTCTAGATGGCGCTGGTCTCATGCTGGCCCACAATGCTGAAGCTATGAATTTGGAATGAAACTATGTTTGTTCTGTTGTTGTGGACTCTGCACTCACTTCTGTCTCAGCAGAACACAGACTCAGGGAGCTCTGCTAGTGACTGTAAAGTGTTGAGTTGTTACACAGTGAGTGTTGGGGAATTTATAAGCAGACAGTGTTTATGTCCTGTAATCTGCAGCAGGCTCATTTGAGGAATCAATAATGGATCTGTCTGTTCCCTCTAAGTCCCCTTATCAGCTGTTAGTGGGCAGTTGTTCCCAATAGTTCCTCTGTATAACTCAGTTCTCTGACAGCTGCTGCCTAGGCCTAGGGAATTGCAGAATCAGGGAAGGAAGGTAGGAAGGACTCCACATACATGTGGAATTACTTAGCCACTCTGCATTTCATGGACTTCTTGGGTTTTCACATTCAAGCACTTCAGTTATATTTATCTGTCAGAAAATATCTCCTGATTTTTTTCTAATTGTCTCATATTGCTGAAAAAGTAACTATTTGTCCTATTTAATTTGGCCATGAATCTTTGAGTCTTTTCTCGTAAGCATTTTCTAATAAAGTTATGTGGGTTAATTAGACTTTTAAAACAAAATGACCTGCAGAACTGCACCAAGATCTGGACAAAGCATGCTATTAACCAGAATTTCACTTGACGACAATTGTCCAATTTTTGAAGTCATTCTTGTCTCTTCCTTCTCCTTTCATTGCCCATTCCCTTATTAAAAGAATGGTTTGCATAACCTGAATTTGTGGCCCTGCCCTCCTTTCTTTCATGCCTTCGGTTTCTGTGCTTGATGGTTTTGCTTGACTGCGGTCCCAGCCGTAGTCCCCGTTCCCATGATTCACAGTGCTCTGGTCATTCCTCATGTCACTTTTCCTCACATTTGACATCATGCAGAGCAAAAATGCCCATAGTCCTGAAGTCTTTTTGCTTTATCACCTCAGACAGGGATTGCTTTAGAAGCTTCCATGTAGCCACATTGATGATATAATAGTGGCTATTTTATCAAAGGCTTGTAATTTTCAAATGTGATTAATTGATTTTATCACATCTATTTTGATGTTACAGTTCAGAGATGTCTTGCAGTTGAAAGATGTTGCACTTGATTCTCATCTTAAACATAGTCTCACTTCTACTTCTATCATAGGTTCTTAGTTCAGCACCTCCCTGTCTATTGTAGGGTCCCCTCACCCCCAAAATACTGTTTATTTGAAAGTGACTCTCCCTATGTAGCCCAGGCTACCTCAGCTTTATCATCTACCAGCTTCAGTCTCCTGAGTGCTAGTTAATATCATGCCTGACAATAACTAGGCTAGACACAAAGAGATCACTAATGCCCGCTTTCCCTGAAGAGGCCTAGAAGACCTTCCCCACGTCTCCCCTTCTCCTGGTCCAGGACTCTGCCAGAAAAGTTCAGTTGTTTTCTGTCAGCATTTTTGGGTTAATGCAGAATGCATTAGGTGTGTTCTGTAGATGCGCTTGCTGAGTGCCCAAGAAGGGCCCTGTCTTTTGAGACTGTGTTCATTCATACAAGTTCTGTAGGGGCTGACTGACTATTTTCTTAGCCACATCATCTTTCAGAGTTTATACATGGTACAGAATGTCACAGACCTGCTTCTTCCTTCTGGAGGGATTCTTCTGAACAGTTCTCTGAGAAGTTGTTTCTAGTCCCCTTTAATCTCTCTGTGTATGATTTATTCATCACCTTAGTTTCTTTTCTTTTCCTTTTCATTACTTCTCTTCCTCAATTTAGAAAGAAAGGGTTGAGATCATTGGAGTCAAAACAGGGGTTAGAATAGGTGCTCCAGGATGCTCTAGAATGTCCCAGAATGCACGACCCACCAGAATACTCCAGGATGCTCCAGGACACCCATCTCCCATATTGTACATTGTTCTAGAAGTTCACACAATTTGTTTTTTAACCAGATGCCGTTTTTTCTGTGAGTAGTGCTAATATGGATCATTTCATCTGTGTGGAACGCACACTGTGAATGGTTCCCAAATTGTCCACTTTTATGCAAGTTAATAGCTGCTTAGTGTACTCAAAAGGCAAGCTTAACTGTTTGTTGATAATTATACCTGTGTGTACGAAGCACATGCTTGTAGAGGCTTGAGGTCACCCTTTGTGCTGTTCTTCAGGAGCTGTTCACTTTAAGACTGGAACTCACCAGCTATACTAGGCTGGCTGGAGAGAGAGTCCCTGGCATCTGTTTGTTTCCCCTACCCTAGCACTGGGATTATAAGCACACATCATCATATCTGACTATTTTTTAGTGTAGGTTGTAGGCCTCACACTTGCAGTGTGTTCACTTTACAGACAGGGCTATCTTCCAATCCCAATTAATAATAATAAGAATAACAACAACAATAACAACATAATGATGGTGATGATGATGATAGAATTTAGTGATCCTTATATAATAAACCTGTTTTAATTGGAGTAAACTATCATTAGTTTATGCAGTGTCTCAGGAAATGTAAATGTTTGGGGCCTGGCAGTTCAGTTATGTTCATGTTTTATATCACATTTTCATTCTGTCTGTTTGGTCCTTTCTGTATTGAAGTCAGAGAGAGGGCTCTGGGTCTGAGACTGGATTGCAATCATACAGTTGGGTTTGGATTCAGGAACCATCAGTTACTATGCAGTGTTTCTCCTCCATCACTTTTTTAAACCCTGAGTTCTTACTGGAGTAACTGGAATGTGGTAAGTGTTAGTGGGCATTCAATGAAACCATGCAGTGGGTAGGGTAACGGCCTTATAAGGTAGACCGTGCCTGTTGTCATCAGCTGATGGTTCTGTGAGTAGCATCAGAGCGACATGAGCTCTGTCACAAAACCCCAGAGAAATAGGCAGCATAAACAGAGTCTAGCACTCACACAAAAGGCTTGTGGTGCAGGAGTGAGCAGTCTCTTGATACTTAAATGAACAAAAAGAAAAGGGTATTTAAATAAGCAAACTGGAATGGGTCTGTGCCGTGGTATAACTATCTGGAATTCTGCTTTCATCTGATTCCTTTCCTTTTGGCCATTTGGAATTTGCATGTTTATATATTATTCTGACAATTCTTTTTTTTCTCTTTTTAAATTTTCCCTTTTGAAAATTTGATTAATTTCTAAGACTTGTTGAAAAATATTTTTTGCTTTCTAAATTTTAAATAGAATCAGCTTTTGTTATCCACTTTCATTGTTAAACCGTATCTGAATCAATTTCTTTTATCTATTCTGTTCTCATTTGAACTACTTCCCCGGACTTCTGCAGTGAGGATAGCGTTTGTACTTTGGCTCATTTGAGTTTGTATAGGGATACTTAAGAAAATGTCAGAAATAAAGGCTGATCTTATGTAGTGACTGACAGCTGCACCAGGCTCCCTTGTCAAGACTTCCATGCTGATTTTCTAGGAAAGGGCAGAATGAACAAGCCTTCTAGTCACCTTGTGTGACGCTCTTGGCTGAGTCTTGTCTTTAGATTTTATTGTCCAGTGTGCCCATCCTCAGCTGTGGTTCAGGAAAACCAAGAAAATGGCCACATTGGATTAAAGTTGAAGTCTTTGACTTTTTATATGATCAGATCTACTCAGGCCTAATGCTAATTTGAAAGAAGTTTCTATTTTTCTTTGCAAAGAATGTAATGACATTTATCATTAGATTAAATTGGATTAAAGTTGAAGTCTTTGACGTTTTATATGATCAGATCTACTCAGGTCTAATGCTAATTTGAAAGAAGTTTCTATTTTTCTTTGCAAAGAATGTAATGACATTTGTCCTGAAGAGAGGATATAAGCTTAAAAATATAGAGAAACATAAGGTGATTAGCACATTAAAAATATATGTAGGCTGTCTGGTCTGTTGACAGTGTACAGAATGGGAGAAGATCTTTGCCAGACAAGGTATTAATATCTAGAATATATAAAGAACTACAAAAGTTAAACATCAAAATAACAGAACTGCCAGTCAATAAATTGGTGAATGAAATGGACACTTCTCCAAAGAAGAAACTGAAATGGCCAATAAATAGTTTTAAAAAGTATTTAATATTCTTAGCTGTCAACAAATCCAAATTAAAACTTCTCTGAGTTTCCATCTCATTTCAGTCAGCATGGCCTTCGCCACGAAACAAAGGGGAACAGATGTTAGCTAGCATGGGGAAAGACAACCCTATGCATTATTGGTGGGAGTATGAGCTGGTGTAATTAGTGTGGGGATCAGTGTGGAAAGTTATCAAAAAAAAACTAAAAGAAGTTACGCTACTATGTGACCCTGCTCTACCACCTCTAGTCAAATACCTAAGGTGCTGCGTGCATTCTGCCTCACAGAAATTTATCCATCCATGCTTATTGCTGCTCTACTCATAATACCAAGACAGTGGAACCAGCCTAGCTAGGTGTCCATCAGTATACAAATGGATCATGTAGCTGTGGGACATATGCACAATGGGATTTCATTCAACTGTAGAGAAAAGTGAAATTATGATATTTCTGGGAAATAGATGAATGTGAAAATACTACATTAAGCAAGGTATCTCAGATTCAGAATGGTACCACCTGTTTTTCTCATATGCAGAGCCTTGCTTGAAATGTTTACATACATACATACATACATACATACATACATACATACATACATACATA
>LOJH01063801.1:267-10946 GCA_001685095.1 Ellobius talpinus
TCCGGCCAGTGAGTAACACTTGGCCATGCATGTAGCCTAAGTACTTGGGATTCTTAGACAGAAAATGACATTGAAATTCAGACTTAGCAATAACAAATAATTAACTGGACTTTGAGTGCTATGGAGAATGTGCAGAAAATCTGTTGCTGCAGGGAGTTGTGTTTGCTATAGTTACTTCAACCTCTGATCTTGAATCAGCAAAATACCTGAGAAAATGACCTCGTATATTTGTCTCTAGGGACAACCAGATGTTCATCACCAGGAGCAACCAGCCTGCTTTGATTTTCTTCTGGAGTCTAAAATTAGCTGTGTGTATAAAAGGCTATCCTTGTGGCTGACAATCTCATGTATGACTGAGTAATGTAAAATACACTGGTATTAGTTCTATTCATAAGAACTGTACAGTTAAAGAGGAATCATCTTCCTGATTACTCACAGCTATATATGTGTCCAATAGATGGAATATTTTCATGTGATAAACACACAAGCAGTGTGAATACATCCACAACTGTTTTCAGGGATAAAATGAAGAGACTCATTGGAAAAATTACAGACAGGACCAATCGGTTTCCACAGTCAGTGACCCCACAGAATTTTCCAGTTCATAGTCCCCATCAGGCAATCACTAACCTGGTGTGTCAACCTGTTGATCTCTAGTTGTCACTTGCTGTATATCTCCATGGTCATTAGAACAGTAATTTTGTGCTGTTTTGGATTATAATGTACATATCGAATATTCAGGATATCTGATATGCGACACTCAAAAAGGTTGCAAATCACAGTTTGAGAAGTACTGGATTAAGGGAAGGTGAAAGAAGTAAGAGGAATAGGGAGGAGGAAGTTGTGGTAAACACTGATTAACTAAAACAGCTATTTCTTTTTTAAAAAGATGCTACGGAAACCTACTACTTAGCAAATTAATTTTGAAATGCAAATTAGAAAAATGAGTTCAAATTAATAACTTTCCCTGGGTGGATAATGTGACTAAACAGGACATATGAATTATTAAATGAAAATTGCAATACATGGCATAGTATTTCCCCACTATGAATTACTGATTAGGGAGGCCCCAGAACAGCAGAGGATATTGAAAATGCCTTTTGTAACTCCTCATAACACCATGGTAAGATAGATTGCTGAAACACCAGACACTTTCACTGACAAATATAGAGCCAACAATCTACGAACCGGAAATTTCTTCCATGCCTGGTAGCTTTCATAATGCCTGAAGACACTATACAAGCAAATAGAGAAGAAAAACAAAACCCCATATCCATAACAGTGATTTTACTCATTACTAGGCCCTGTGTGCTTCAAAAATAATCTGTCTGGCAACATGGGCTCACTGGTAAAATAGTGCCACATATGTTTTGGGGTAGCTTATTGGATTTAAGGATTGGCACATAGTGGGGAATTT
This sequence comes from Ellobius talpinus, assembly GCA_001685095.1. Classification (NCBI taxonomy): domain Eukaryota; kingdom Metazoa; phylum Chordata; class Mammalia; order Rodentia; family Cricetidae; genus Ellobius; species Ellobius talpinus. Next base: position 1,685 of record LOJH01063801.1, read on the forward strand.
CATATTTTGTACTGTAATCCTGGACAGAAGTCCATATATAATACCTACTGTAAAATGTACTATTGTTATTTCACTAAATAATATCATTTTAATCTATCTAAATAATATCATTTTAAATAATCTATCATTTTAATTATCCTGAGTTATTCTACTCAGTAAATAGTATTTATTGAAAATGAAAGCTGGCAATTTATACACATCATGTGTTTTAAAATGGTATAAACTGTAATTAAGTCTTATGTGTCTCTCCTGTAGAGAACATTGTGGTTGCTATGAATTTTGCAAGTATGTTCTCTGCACATCTCCCATTTTTGACTGCTTGATGTTCTTCTCTGAAGCTGGTGCAGTTTTAATTGGCTTTCCATCACCTATAATGGCTTTCTTTGGGGAATTTCTTTTATTCTTAATTTTACTTATATGAATTCTTAATATCTAGCTCACAAAACATTGGAGACATTTTCAAAATCATCAAAATATGCAAACGTTTATTTCACCTTTGCAGAGAAACCCTGGATCACCAGTATAAAGTTGCCTTTAAGTAGCAATAGAAGTTGTTGACTAATGGCATACAAGTGTTCTTGTACTCAGGTGTGGAGGCCCAAAGAGGCCAAAGGTCAGAGAGTTTGGGACTTGGTTTTAGGTCATTCAAGGTTATTGTTCTGCTAACTCAAACAAAGGTCCCACCTAGTTGTAAAACAGAGTTCTGCTCTCTCAAGGCTACTTTAAACAGGTGTGGCTAATTGCCAGATGTTGTGCTCCTGAAATAGGGAAGTAGTTGGTTCCTATCTAAAACAAAAGTCTAAAGATCCAACTCAGTTCCAGTTCCCTTTATGGAAATAACTAGAGATTCCGCCCAGGAGTGGTTTGCCTAAAGGGTGTTTGGTCTAGGCCATGAGTCAAGGGCATGAGCAACCAAATATACCCCATGACTTTCAATTTTGTGTTAATGTAGTCCTTTTGTTCTACTCCTACCTTTTAAAATCAGGGGTGTATTAACCAGTTAGAAATTAAACACGGCGTATTTTCACTACTCACTGAAATTCCGTCCTGATACTATCCCACATGTTTCTGTGTATTATCATTTTTGTTCATGTTGAAAGACTCTGGCCCACCTCAGCTAAACTGCCCCTCTCTTCTGGGAACCAGGAACCTGATAATCACCCATGCATGCACTAGAGCTTTGGGTACCTTCCCCTGGAATTTGGCATCCCCTTTCCTCAATAGACTCAGGTCCTGGAACTGGGGTAAAATGACCTGTAGATGACCTGCAGGTGTTTCTCCTTGTTCAACCAACCCAGCAATTGCCATAGCAATGACCCACCATAGTTAGCTGACCATTAAATGAACAATAGTTGAAAAACAACTTCTGCACTTTCCCTTTTTGATTCTGCATCCCCCTTTTGGTTCTGTGGTTTTTCTCTTTAAAAGAAGCCTGTAATAGCTTTTTGGTATCCTTCTCCCGAGGATGAGGGACCTCTGTCATGAAAGAAATAAAAATCCCTCTTGTTTTTTCATCAACTGTGGTGTGACAGTGGTCTCTTGGGATGACTCCTCGGTGATTGGACTTTAGGGTCCAACAGCGTCTTTGTATTCTTTACTATATTTTACTAGGCTGCCACTCTGGAAGAAAGGTATTTTTGTAGAGGCTGGTCCCAATACTCAGGTAATATAAATTTATGTACACTTTATAGATTTATGCCCTATTTTTTTAAAAAAAAATCACTTGCTTAGTACAGTCCACCTCCATTCCCTTGGTACTTACTCTCCTCTTGGTTAAGGCCCAGAGTCCTCCTTGTTCTTCCTAAACCCCTTTTTCAACCCTTCCTTCTGGCCAATATCTTTTCTTTTGTAACTTCCAGTCAATTCAGATAACAACTCTCCTATAACAGGGACTGATGTCCTAAACTTGGTTGGGAATAGTGCATGGCTCATTCCTTATCAAAGAAGATTCTTTTTGTAGGAGATAGTAATTAATACAGAAATTCATAGTTGGAAGAGTTGCAGAAACCAAGGACTGCAAGCACTCAACCATAAATGAGATGTCCTTACCAGTGATGTCATTCACAATGCTGTATCAAGCCTGCATATGTGGAGCAGAGTGATAAAACAGTTAAACAAACAAAAAAGTAGGATTTTTGTATCTTTACCAAGGAAATTTCTGAAAAATTTATATGTAAAATCACACCCATGAAACTGAAAGAAGAAAATTTGAGGAATTGTGACTAAAATTGCCCTATGCTCTGAAGAAAAGAATATTTAATGATACTAACTGAAAATACAGTTTGCAGAAAAATAAAGGCACTTCACAGATATTTTCAGTATTGTATCAGACAAAATATTAATATTCAGAATACATAATGATGATAAAAGAATCATTAGAATATTATAAAAGATAATTAGACTGAAAGTCATTGAATTATATTCAACAAAAGAGAAATAATATTCTATAAATGTTAAAACTTCTCAAGCATTTTAGGCCATAGAAATGAAAATTAATTGGACAATGGTGAATACTTCATATCCTACAGATAGATATCTTAATGGGAAGTAGATAAATTCTTCTTAAGTCATTGACTTTTGAACAAAAGTTTTTATTAATTTACTACAATATAGAACAAATACCAGTTAAGAAAATAATAACCTAAGATATGATGCATTCAGTTCTCATTTCATAAAAGATGAAACTGAGAATCATAATTTAGTATTAAGGACTGAATATGATGAGGTAAGTCTTATCTAGGATCTCTATTGCTGTGATGATACACCATGGCAGATTAAGTAGGAAATGGATTATTTTGCTTACACTTCTATGTGATAGTCCATCATTGAAGGTACTTGAAAGATCCGGATAAATCTGGACCCCTCTAGCAGAAAGAATAGAGCCAAAAATCTAGAAGGGAGAGAAGAACCAAAAATCTAGGTTAGCCAGTTCAGTGACTCTGTTCCAGGAACTAGATGACCATAAAGTTAGATTATAATCTTGAGAATAATCTTGAGAAACAAGGAGTTACCCCGTTGTGATTATCACTGGTATTTTCAGAATTTTCCCAAGATCACTGGTATTTTCAGAATTTTCCAATGATGGCCTCCCTACCCCCTTTGTGTTGTGGTTTCTTCCTCTAAATACCCCCTCTCCCAGCTACTGGGGGCCAAACTCCTCTACCCCTGCGTGGGAAATGAGTTTCAGACCCAGAGTGCTGTTTCCTGTCCTGACAATAAACCTCATGTGATTGCAGCAAGGACCATCTCTCTTGAGTTCCTGGGGGGTCGTGTTATCCCGAGACTTGAGAGAAAGTCTCCCTACTCTGGGAGTCTTTCACACTCAGGGCAGGAACTCAAAACATGTCATAATCCTGAAGGCTTGAGTTGATGTACAGGCCATAGAAGAGTTCTGCTTTTCAGTTTACTCCTGCTCATCCTGCTTTCTTACAGATCCCAGGACCATCAGCCCAGGAAAAGAAGCAATGGACCCTTCCCCATAAATCTTAATTAAAAAAATACCTAACAGCTGGATTTTAAGGATTTTCTCTATTGAATTCTGTTCTTTAGATGACTCTAGTTTGTGTCAAGTTTTTGCAAAACAAACCAGGACAACTGACCCATTTTCAATGTGCCACACCAAAAATATCATTGCTAAGCCATAACTAATTATTTTTTGTTTATCCCCAAGAACCCACACTAACATAAAACATTTTACAAACTTTAAAAGTTCCACAGTATTATCAAATTCAAACACTTTATCCTTCAGTTTCTTTAATAATCTAAAGTTTATTTTAAAACCTACAAATCTCTTTAAATATTCAGTCTCTCAACTGTGGACTCCTGTAAAATACAAAAAAGTAAGTTACATTACCCTCTTATTTAAAGAGAGAGGAACCATGATACAGTCACAATCTGAACAAAGCAAAAACAAACTCTAAAACTGTAAATAATTCAATGTCCAATTACCTGGCATTCACTTATGATCTTCAGGGCTCTTATAAAGAGTTTGGGTTACTTTTGTGGCTTCATCTTCTATAGCAAGACAACTTTTCTCAGTTCAGGCTGGCTCCACTCCAGCCTGGTGCTATTTTTTTGTGTGTGTGTGACCATCCCATGGTACTTGCATCTTCAAAATGCTGGGATCTTTTGCTGCAATTGACACCAATAGCCTCTCCCAAAAAGAACCATTATCCCAGAAAAGCAAAGGTTTGGCTTGAGTGGCTCTGCTATCTTGATCATCACAGACAGTTAGCTCCACCTAACCAGAAATAAAGATTATTAAATCAATGGTCTGGTAAAGGCTTTGCTCTCCTCTGAAATGTCACCAACCAGGCATCCATTGTCTGTACTTCTCCCAACATTCTTATCTTCCAAGTTTCTACTGAAGTGCTCAGTGAGCTCTCAACACTCAATGGATTTTCTAGGCCAATGTTCTCAAGTATTTGATTAACACACAACCTTACCCCCCAATCAACATGGTCATGTGTGTCACATTAATACGCCACTGTCCTCGTACCAACTTCTGTCTTTATTAGGGTTTCTATTGCTGTGTTGAAAGGCCTTGAACAAAAGCAAGTTAGGGAGAAAAAGGTTTATTTAGCATAAACTTCTATATCATAATCCATCTTTGAAGGAAATCAGGGAAGGAACTCAAAGAGAGCAGGACCCTGGAGGTGGAAATAATGTACATGTAGTGGCCAGTCCTGCTTACTGACTTGATGCTAACTTAATTTAAGACATTACTATATTTCAATTTAAGTTTTATAGAATAAAAAGGGAAAGTCTTCAGGTATAGGAATCTCTAAATACCGCCCACATGCCTTTAAATGTTCATTTTTTAAAAAGTAATTACTGTAGTGTCAGAAGTAGCAGGAGTTGGGTCAATAAAACTCACAACATAACATTCCAGATTGCTTGGAATTTGGTATTTTCAGATTTGTGTGAACAATCCTAGAAAATCTTGAATATTTGATGTCTCTTAAAAGCTTCCATTATTTAAAGAACCTTGGAAATAGTAAAAATAAGACACATTCTGCTTTTTGTATTTTGCAAATGATTATCAAATATATACCTACCAAAAATGAAGAATTAACAAATTATATACATATAACTTGTGATATATATTAAATTTGTGATATATACATGCATATACTTTTTTAAAGTCCTGATTTAGTAGGTTCTGAAGTCAAGAAATTCTGGGTTACATATGGATTAAATCTGTCAAAAGAATCCAGCGACGAGGTCAAAGACACAACTCTACCTGTGATTTTAACCGACTAACAAAGTCCTTGACTGGAAGGAAAAAGGCTTTAGGTTCCAGTTTCAGCATCTCAAAGGGCAATTTAGGGAAGAAACTCTAAAAGAGGAGAGCTAGCTCATTATGATTGACTCACAATGGACATTTGTTCCATTTTTCTACTGTCATGGAATTCAAAATTGACTTATGACTTTGTAATGTCTCATATGTTCTTTCTCATTCACTCAACTCCTCTTTCCATTAATTTGAATATATTATTCTGATTCATCTCCAAAATTAAAGTGCCCATTCTACCATTTTAATTTTTCCACAATGTTTTACATGTTCTATGATGTGAAGTACTGTATCTCTTAAATGTGTATGCTGCTATATAAGTAATATTAAGATGTGGGTGCACATTAAGAATATGATTAGAAGTAAATACAAACCATGTGGAGAGGATTAATGCTATTTATAAAGAAGACTGAAATTCACTGTCTGTATTTCATATGAAAAAAACCAGCTTGACAACACTATTGATGAAGCAGAAGGTGGGCTACTATCAGATGCTTGATTTTCCTTGATATTGACCTTTCCAACCTTCAGGACTGTAAGGATTACATTTCTGCTGCACATACACCACTCAGTGTACAGTATTTCATTATAATTCCCCATGTGGAGAATGTCTTCAGGTTGTTGAAATTTTGTAACAACTCTTATAAATTCTTGAATATGTTTATTACAGAAGCTGAATTTTGAATTTTGTTTCCCATTTTTGACTGATATTTTTACAATTTATAAGTTTATATGTAAAAAATATTATATGATATATAAGAGAATATTGTGGCTGAGGATCTAAAGATATTATTATTTTAACACGAGTTTCCATTAGGGATGAAAGGAGGATTATCTGTTCTAAAATTCTCAGCTAGAATCTTCTCAAGGAGAATTTCATTCTTTTAAGGAAATATTTCTATTTACAAAATGATATGTTTTTACAAAATTCTATTTACAAAACTATCAGATTTCCTATATCATTAAGAAACCATGGCACTACCAATATACTTTGTATTTGTAAAAGCTTTCAGATTTACATGAAGTGTAATGTCCAGTAATAATTATAATATAAATCATTGGCTTGTTAACCAAATTGAATCTGCTTTACTGAGAGTCTGCTTTACTGCTGAGCATCCTTATGCCAGGGAAAAATTTCAAATCCTTCCATGAGTTTCACTAAAGTTTGGCTCAGACAAAATGCCAACTATCTAGATGAGGATAACATTTCAAATAAACTAAATGAAGAAAAAGTGTACAAGAAATACAAATATCATTAAAGAAATATGAGAACTCTTCCAACAAGGTAAGAATGTTTGACATGGATTCTCAGAGAATATCTCACATAAAAACTACCTAGGAAACTCTTCCCCATTAGCAAGATATTTCACACAACCTCTCTTTTGTAAACTTGGCAGGAATATAATTATAATATAATTATCATAGCCCAAGGCAGGCCAAACTATCCTGATGTTCTAGGAAATTTGTCAGTTTTATATCTCTGTTTCAAAATCTGCAGGATTTTTAGGGGAATAATCTAGAATATTTTTATGAAAGCAGATGCTCAAATGGTGCATATTTTAATTTTTAATAAGTTTTCTGATTAAATAAAGATGATACCTCTCTAAAGTATATATTTACAAGAAGAAATTTCATTGGTTTTCATAGTAGTTAAATCCAATGATATAGAAGTTCATTAACAAAGAACATATGTAAATTTGTATGTATGAAAAGTTCTCAAGCTGGAATCATGATGGTTTTGTTTTTATACTGTTTTTATTCAAATTTTACATTTCATTCACATATTGAATACATAATACCCATTTGCCATAGAATCCACCCAACTTGTCTTTCTGACTCCATCATGTCCTCTTTTGTTATTATAACTAATGAAAATATCAATGCCCTGAGCCCAATTAGTGCTGATATATGCCTATTGGATGTGGACCATCCAACAGAGCATGGCCTCCTCTCCAAAGAAAGGTGACTCTCCTTTTATCAGCAGCAATCAGTTGCCAACAGTTCTTCTCGCAGGAATGAGGAAAGCACCACATCAATTGCAATACTAGATTAAGCTTTCTTAGTAGATCACTATTGTAGGATGCAGAGTCCTGTGCTAAAAAAAAGAGCATTAATGTCATTTTAACCCCGAGGAACCTGCATAGTATCTTTCAGCAGTATGAAAACCAGTGAGAGAGTTTCATAGTCTGTTTTCCATTGATTTGACAATTTCCTGCAATCATAGTGTTCATCTTAAGCAATAGAACCTTACTATCATCTTTAGGTGAGTAACAAAGAAGAATGGCAAGATACTGGGCTGTTTTGAGAGCCTCTGGAGACTCCCTGAACTCTAATTTTAAAGGAGGCGTCCCATATTTGGTATTGATCCTTATGTTTAATAATTTATGTCTTCAGGGAACAGTACTGTCCACCCATAAATAGTACCTGCTGTCAAATAACATTTTAAAATATATTTTAACTATCTTACAAGCTAGCAAATTTCTAAAAGACTCCTTTATACACTCTTAGCTTTGAATAAAATACTTTCAATTCCATCCTCTCTTGCATTCTTTGTCCCATACCTCCTTAAACATTTCACCTCCTTCAGTCTTTCATATCAACTATGAGCATATATCACCTCTAATTATATTTTACCTGTATTGCAAGATCAGATTCCAGACAGCTTTTAATATGTTCTTCATTCTGTTTAAACCTTCACCTTTGCCTTGACAATCCATGTCTACTTTCATCCATCCATGTTTGAACCATTTTGATCCTATTATTCCCCTTCTGGACTTCCATTTTATCATCTCCTCTCATTGTGTTTGGCCTCTATGGTCAGTTTCTAATTACCTGGTTTTCACATGTATTCTAAGTTAACATACAAAACAAGAGGTTGGAAAATAGAATTCACACATGAGAAAGCATATGCTACATTTATCTTATTATTCTTAGATAACTTCATTTAGAATCCTTTTCTCAGTTTCATCTATCTAGCCAAATATTTCATGATTTCATATTTTACACCCATGTAATATTCCATTGTGTATATATACCAGATTTTTCTCATTCATTCATCAGTTGATATGTATGTCAGTTGATATCATTTTCTAAGTTTTGTCAAAAAGTTAATGAACATGGATGTACAAATTTCTTTGGAATAGGATGTAAAGTCCTTTGGATATGATCACATTGATAGCATAGGTGGGTCAAATGACAGTTGACTTACATTATTTAAGAAACTGCAGACAAATTCCAGTTTTGAAGAAGACTGTAATAAGTTCTTTATGAATCAATTCCTATTGCTAAAACATAATACAATAGACTAGATAGTATATAAAATTGACTGTTCTGTAAAGTAGTTTTAAAGGGGAATTAGTAGGAGTTAGAGAGATGTCTAGGCTTTTAAGAGCAGATTGCTGTGGCAGAGGATCCATGTTGAACACTTAGCAACCACCTTAGGAGTTTCAAAACTACTTGCTCCAGTATATCTGATACATTTTTATCACCTTCTTAGACACACACACACAGGGAGAGAGAGAGACAGAGAGACAGAGAGACAGAGAGACACAAAGAGAAACAGAGAGAAAGAGACAGAGGGAGAGAAGGAGAGATAAGATACTCTGCTGAGTTTTTARTGTTGCTCTAGCTTTTACATCTATGCATTGAATTGATATGTACACATATTTAAGGCTAATACTTGGGCTCAAAAATATCACATGATTTGCCCCTTAAGAAGACTGAATCTGTAATTCTCAGCAGCTATAAATTTCCAGTATCTATTTGCCAAGGGTTGAGGTCTTCTGAAATTTCCCCCATCAATATCAGCCTATCAACTTGTGTTGAAATTGTCCTGCTGTTGGTTAGATCCCAGTAAGGTTGAGATTTTATGGGTGTAGTTTTTCTATCTCCTAGAAGAAGTTAAGTCCTTTGGCTCTTACAATATTTCTGCCCTTTCTTTTATAAAACTCCCACAAACCTTTGGTGTAG
>LOJH01063802.1:0-10679 GCA_001685095.1 Ellobius talpinus
TGCTCAAGGAACAAGCTGGGGCCATCTCCTTGGACACCTGGGATCCCCTCTAGGTTTTATGGGTAAGAATGTAATTATTCACTTTACCTTTATGAGTTAGAGCTGTGAAGGAATATGGGAAGGAACGTAAATAAATGTCTTAGTAGGTGTCTCTAAATGCCAATCTTCTTCCTTCATTAACATTTCTGTACCAGTCTTCAAAGGCCTGAACACCAGGCTTAAGGAAACCACAACATGACTTGTTTTAAGTAGGTAATCAAATATGCAGCACTACAACTGTTTTAATATATTTCTATGTAAAAACATTTATGAAAACTCAGTGGTTTGTATTCATTTGTCAATAAATGAGTGTGATACAAATTTTAAAAATTTGCAGATTCTTAGATCATTAAAATGTTTTAAGGATGTATTTTCCTTGAAAATAAGATTATTTCCAAAAAAGTCGGTGACATTCAGCTTCCTGAATATAGCAAAATGGTACCTTCCTATTTCTTCTGTGCTTTCAAACACCAATGAATAAGAAACACACATTGATTGTTGCCTTATTAGCTATTTTAAGACAAATTGACTACTTATACATATATGTGTACATGCATGTGTTTGTATAAAAATACATATTTGTGTGAACACATTTATATGTATGGATGTATACGTTCAGATGCAAACGTATATGTATATATTTTACAATCAGTTTTGTCTAGAAGAAAAATAAACTTAAGGCATGCTTTTGTGTTTGCTTTTCCATGCCTCTACAGATTGTTCCTTAACTATCAGTCACAGAACATTTTGGCATCTTGCAACTTGTACTAATAACTTCTAGGTTTTTTTTTGGTCCTGAAGAAAAATGTCATATTAATCATGATAATGTAATTAAGGTCATATTCTGCCTTGGGTCATGGATGTGCAAATGGTGTCTGTCTAATGAGACAGCCTTATCAGTGTCTCCTAGACTATCCCCAACTCACCTAACAGCCATGCTTTCTTTAGTTCCTGACTGGACTGAAAACCTGTCCTCCCCTCAGGCTCCAGGCAGAGGAAGAAATGTGAATGGAACCCTGATTTCAGTCATTAGGATTCTCAGAAAATGAGTTCTAAAGAAAATGAACTTCATCCCCAGTGTCTCCTCTTAGCTGCATTGTTTTATGGTGCATCAAGAGGGAGATCTGGCAGCAGGCTGCAGACTCAGAGGATACTCTTCAGGCAGGAATGGGCAGCAGAGCAATGGAACAGAGAATATTGCAAAGGACCTGTGTGGAGGTAAATCAGCTGACGAAGAGACCGCTTTTAGTTATCAGTTTGCTTTTGTGTCTTTTAGTCCCTATTTCCTGAAACTTAAGCTTATCCTTGTCTTCTAACCACTGGGGAGTTTTCTCTTGCATGAATCAGAGATTATAGGAACGACTGCTTGGAAAAGCTCTGGAAGAGTTAATTAAGACCAACATTGAGATTCTTCACAGGAAAGCAACCCGTTGTGCCCAGGGTAAGTAACAAATAAATATTGGGATTTGTTTCATGTTTAAAATCATAAATGTGTGTGTCACTAATTTCATAGCAATTTCTTCACCTTAAAACTCACCATTTGTCTAGTCCTAAAAAAAGCTAATATTTTTATGTCTGCCTATACATTTGTTAAAAAAAAGCAAGGGAGAAAGTTTATTAAATACTGTCCTATACTGCTTCCTTATTCAATGGTCACAAATATGAACTACATAATTCCTTGAGAGACAGGTTTTAAAACATGCAACTGTAAAGAATTCTCAAAATTATACCACAGACTTTCAAAAAATTGTCAATATTACCTTGGATGCTGTACTTCGTGAACCTAAATTTGGCCTGTAGTTATATTGATTATTTCTTTCTTTACTTATTTATTTATTTGTGTGTGTGCCTGCATATCTGTTTGTGCGCCACATTCAAGCCTGGTGCCCCTGTAAGCTAAGAAAAAGAATGCTTAGTTATCAGGGTGTGGTAGTACTTAGAAAGATTGGAAGGTGTGCCCTTGTTGGGGTAGTTTTGACCTTTTTGGAGGAAGTGTGTCACTGGAGATGGACTTTGGGTTTCAAAAGCTCAAGCCAGTCTCAGTGTCTCTCTCTTCCTGTGTCCTATGGATCAAGCTGTAGAACTCTCAGCTACTTGTGAAGCACTATGTCTGCCTGTGAGTTGCCCTGCTCCCTGCATGATAATAAACTAAATCCCCAAAATTGTAAACAAGTTCTAATTAAATGCTTTCCTTTATAAGAAGAAATACAGAAACATTATGTAAGAGGTATTAAATATTTTGTAACCTAAGATAAAGACTGATGACACCAATAATGCAGGTCATCCAGTATTAAATGAAAAGACATAAAAGTTTGGTGGCTTTTTAAGGTTAGAGAGGAGAACTATGCATGTCAATACTACAGTTAGAGCCATTAAGGGCTGCCAGGGATTCTCTGGGCTTGCCTTGATTCCTAGACAAACACTTCAACTCTGACAACCTTCATAACCACAAAAAAAGATTAGCCTCTAAGTCACCCCAGCAAAACTCTTATTTTTCAAATATTTTTGTTAACCCTATGAGAATTTCATGCAATGTATATTTATCATATTAATCTCCACTTCTCCCACTCCTCAAAGGTCCACCTACAAATACTCCTGAATTCTATGTTGTTTTTTATTTTAATATTTCAGGGACCTCACCTTTTTCTGGCCACACTCAATTTCTAGGTGTGGGACGATCCCCTGGGGTTGGTCAGCTAAGGAGGAGTCACACACTTAAGGAAAACTGAATTCCTTCCTCCAGAAGCCATTGGTTGCTAAAACTCTGTTGTTAGGAGTTGGACTAGTGAGCCCCTACACTCTAGAATATTGATTGTCTTGATCTTTGGGCTGGTAACCCATAGCTTCTGTGAATTCAGGAGTGTAATAGTCCTGTGATGTCAAAAAGACAATGTTTCACTCCAGCTCTGACCTTTACATTATTTCTTGCCCTGATTCTCTGATTATCCCTGAATTTGGGGTAGAGAGCTCTATTGTACCCATGAACATACTTTGCCATTTCAGTATTATTATAGACTACAGGGTACAAATCAGGTAAGACTGTTGATATCTTTTATTCCCCACAGCCTACCTTGTTCAGTCCAGTATGAAATATAGCCTGTAGAAAGAAGGAGCCTTACTAGTACACCAATTCAGTTTCTATATGCACTGTAAGCAATATATGTAGCAAAAGGATATTACTATGAATTTCTGGTGGAAAATCAAGGCAAATGACAAAAATGATAATATTCTGTACTATTTTCCTCAATATGACTTTTAATCTTCCATCTCATTCTGTAATATGTAAATAAACACTCATAGAGGACATTTAACTGAATTAATAAACATATAAATGAATAGATATGAAACAGATATAAATACTGCCCTTCATTTTTCCCTATAGTCCTAATTGTGAGATAATTTAAACATTGCTGTCTCCTAGATTATTCTGTCAGCAACAAGAGGCTTTAAACATGTAGAAGGCCTGATGTAGTCACGTAGGAAAAATGGAATGTTGCAGTTTGGCCTTGCCAATTTGAATCTCCCCTCTAGGATCTGTTTCAGGTCAGTTTTTCTGGGCTTTTGTAATGCTCTGAGGTAACACTGTACTTAGGTAAATTGAGTCTGATTCACTGTGTATAGTGCCCGGACATCCTGGATCAGACAGGCCACTCAGGCTGGGCACATCAATCTCCTTCTATCAGACTTTATTCCAATTCAATTAGGATTTGTGTCCTCCCATCAAACAGAAACAGCTCAGATCCACACTGAACTTATGTGAGGTTTCTGAAAGCCTTATCCACTACTAGAGTTTAATCATCTCCAGGTAGATAAAACAGAATTGATATAATTTTTTTGATTGGGTGCCTGTCTTTTCTCTCTCCATCTCTTTACCTTTCCATGAGGAAATCTATCACGATAATTTCCCATTATGAGTTTTGAAGTGTTTTGAATGTGAAATGCCTTTTTACTTAGAAAGAATTGATGTCTGTGACTTGTAATGTGTTAGCAGTTTGGTAGAGTGCTTGACAGCCCAAACTGCATTACAGGTAGCTAATCCCCACAGCTGAGCTCCATTAAAGAATAGATCATATCTGTTAATACAGCCATAGAGTGTGGGTCATTGTGCTCAAAGCAGTCTAGCTGCTGAGAGAAAGATTATTATATGACTTCATTCTATTTTAAACTTGGAGAATGTATGGTAGATATACTAGTTATGATTGATTAAAGATACCAGAGGGGATTTTATGACTCTCCTGGTAAGTGCCAGGTTTATAATTCACACTAGGAAGAAAAATGTCCCCAACAGTTTAAAAGAGACCATTAGCAAACGTCAGACGCTAAGCAGCTACCCAGATCCTGCTCATTCATGCTCCAATGCTTCACATCATTTGTTGTAAGACATGAGGAGCTATTGTTTTTTAATTCCTATTCATTAAAAGTGCCCCTTTAAGGAAAGAAGCATTTGTCTCTGTATTGTAGCCTTCTCAATTTTTTCTACTTAAAACTATTACATTAGAAAAGTAAGGATATTTAACACAGTTATGTTTTATATAAGTATATTTAAATATATATATATATATAAACCAATGTATAGAATATATACAATTGAAATATATTAATATATTAAATTTATATAAGTATCTTTCAACTTCAGTCAATTATAGGTAATAAGGTTTCAGAATAATTTTATTACCAATAAATCTGATAATATCTATATGATATGATATTTTATCAATGTATAGTACAGAATTGATGGGAATCTGGAGGGTGGATCATGGCATATTCCTCATGTTGATACTGATAAACTCAAACTTATTTAGCTAACTACTTTGGAGTAATTAATGCCTGAGTAAAGATGACAACTAGCTCATACAATCTATAGAAAATCACACATAATATCTCAAAAGTGGATTATGAAGCAGGACTTGTTTTGTTGTGTTCCATGTTACTGTGAGCACACCAGTGGATATTAGTAAAACTATAAAGTAACTCATATTGCAATCAAGAAATCACTTAACAGGCATTTGCTTATTAACTCTGAAATTTTGTCAAACAGAAGACATCTGCTGGCAATGCTTCTGTCATTGAATAATATGTGCATCATAGAGATACCTTGAATGCTGATTTGTGGAAGAACCAAAGAGCTCAGGAAAGATTGAAGAACCAGACTTCAAGCAATCCATGGTTTGGTAAGTTTGATCACACACAATAGAAGTTCCAAGGGTGAGTATCTTAGAGATACAAAACATTTCCTCTGTTTCATAAAGTGTTCATTTCTTTGTAAGTGGTGCTGTGCCTCAATATTTTTACAAACACCTCTTCCTCACGTATAAGAAAAGTGAATACAATTTAAATTGCCATTTATAATTGTGGCTGATTGATGATCTAACATCTGTCTTCCTAATCTTCTACTGGTTAAAAAAATCTAATCTAATGTTCTTATTAAATGTGTGTTAAACAAAATTCATCCAATTTAGGGATTGTTTTATTGAATTTACTCAATAATTTGTCACTTCAGAGACTATTGCATACTCAATCAAAATCAAAAGTTTCATATTAACACTAAGTTGGCCATTCCACTCTCTAACCGTGTAGTTTAAAATAATTCTCATTTTGTCTATTAATCTGAAAAATGGAGAAAGTCATACTTATTACATAAAGTAGTAGTGATAATTACTACTTTAATAATAAATAATTTTAAAATAAAAATATTATTAAAATATATGGACTACATGTTCAATGCCTCAGTTCTCCTTGTTTGACTGCATTCATGAGAGATGAACAAGCTTACAGGTATATTGTTCCTCTCTCAGATGGGGTTCGACTTGAGTGATATTTTCAAATTGCAACTGAAATTTAGGTCACACAGTGATTATGTCCTTATGTCTTTAAATTTGAAGACAATGATAACATTTCATTAATAATCATTATTAGCTATTTAGTCAGTGGTACTTAAATAAAATTTGGATGTATTGGTATGATGGTTCATACTAAAAGGACTGAGTGTGTTTGTGGAGAATTATCTTTATTATGTGAATTCAAAAAGAGGACATGCATTTGAAGGACATCAAGGAGTGCTTTATACGAAGGATTGGAGGGACAAAAGGGAAGGTGGAAATTATGCAATTATCTCAAAAATAAGTATGTTTTATTTACAAAAGAATCTAGCTAGCACTGACAAGCACACATGCATTCATTACTCCCTTTGTCCATTGTTTGCAGAAGATGACCATATGATTCAAGCTCCTGATATCTTGGCTTCCCTGGCATGACGGAATATTGTCTGAGACTATGAACTAAATTAAACCTCTCTCCCTGAAATTGCTCTCGTCTGAACACTTTACAGCAGCAATAGAAAACCAGGACAATTAGCTGAGAGATTTGTCTAAAGGAATTCGCCTATTAGAAATATCTCAGTATGATTGTGGTCTTAATCATAAACATAACTATGACTGATTTCTATATAAATTTTATGCTTTTTTAGATGCAATAGACAGTATTTAATATTTCTGCAAATGTCCATCTCTTACAGTTTTTCCACTTTTACACAATTTTTTATAAAATTCAGAGTCGATGATGCAAATGTTCCAGTTGCAGCTAAGCTTTAACTATCAACCATCAAAATCAGGCTTCTCTGACTAAGACTGTCAATTCTACAGTCAGTGGGTATAACCATAAGTATTTAAAGTTTCATTCAGCTGTACTGGACATCTACACACCCAAGAATAGGAGCTGTGCTATTTGGAAGATGGGGGGACTACAGATTCAAAATAAATTCTAAGAGAAGATAATACATGCAGAAAATGAACATAATATATTTTATGTAAATAAGGAACTGTCAAAATAAAACTTAAAAGTTATGTTTGTAATTTATTGTATTGAGTTATTTGCTTTGATATAATGTGAGACCCAGTACCTCCCAATTTACTGGCTAAAACTCTCTCTAAAAAGATATACATACAATTCTTTCTCCTTTTCTATTTCTTTTTTCACTGAAATTTTTAAAAAGATACTTATAAGTCAGTACTTCATATCCTCTCTTCAACACTTTATATTTTCCTAGAAAAATACTACATTAACAAAACACAGACATATATATATAGTATATATGTATATATACATACTATATATATATATATACGTATGTATATATACATGTCTTTCACTTTAATTGAAAACAAAGAGATTGGGCTATGTTGTAGAAGGCTGCTTCTTTGTTCCTGGCTGCCTAGACTCCAAAACAACCACTCAGAAACTATATTAATTAAATCACTGCTTAGCCTATTAGTTCTGGCTTACTGACAAAGTTCTGGCTCGTCTGTTCCTAGTGGTGGCTACAAGGCTTCTGTTTAACTCCACTTTCTTTCTCCCAACATTCAGTTTAGCTTTCCCACCTAGTTCTATTTCTGCTAAGCCACTGGCTGAAACAGCTTTATTCATTAACCAATAAAGGCAACACATATACAGATGGACTTCCCATACCACCAGAGCTAGAGAAGAAAGTGGTGAAGAAGAGGAATTATAAAGGGCACAGGGTGTGGGGAGAGAGACAAAAAGGCTGAGGAGTGAAGGAATAAAGTTTGAGAGAGAGACAGAGACACATATAAAACTTCTGCTGTTACTTTTGTTTAGACTAAGACTGGATGTGAGGAAGTGGTACAAAACATAGCTACTTTCCCTACATGTTTCTATGCTTTTTGAGGAAAGTCTAAAGCTACTTTCTACTCTGCTTGATGTGAATATTTTGTATGTCTACTAGAAGATATTTTCTGTGACTTTATAAAAATATTTTAGCTATGGTACGTATGTCTTTCTGTGTGAGGGTCTTTTCACAGACGTGCAGGTGCCCACATAGGACAAGAGGCCATTCACCCTCCTGTACCTAGTTACGAGTGGTTGGGAGCCGCAGACTTAGGTTCTGGAAACAAAATCTAGTTCCTCCACAGGATCAGCCTTAACAACTGAGCCATCTCTAGTGTTTCCCTGTGTCCTTCCCTTGTTTATGAGTGTGTGCAAACATTATTTGTACTCTAATCTGTATCTGTTTAAACCTTTTAAATTGACTTACACTCTCTGTTTCCTCCAGTGTTGACATCTATCTCCTGTTTTGCTCACTTGGGCCAAAGAAGTCTCTAATCAAAAAGAGAACTTGGCTGACAAATGTTTGTTGCTTTTTCAGAAGACCAGACTTCTTTTCTCAGAAGTCAAGTCAGTTGGGAATTTCAGACATTCTTTTCTTTCCTTATTATTCTATTTTCCCTCTACCTTTCTCCATCCCTCTCTGTCATCTTTTCTATCTCTCTGTCTCTTCCTGTATGTTTGTTTGTCTCCATCTCTCTTTCTCTCTGTGTGTCTCTTACTTTCTGTCTCTGCATACATGTGTGTGCCTTTGCCTGTGTGTAAATGCATGTGTGTGCAT
This sequence comes from Ellobius talpinus, assembly GCA_001685095.1. NCBI lineage: Eukaryota > Metazoa > Chordata > Mammalia > Rodentia > Cricetidae > Ellobius > Ellobius talpinus. The sequence goes on from LOJH01063802.1 coordinate 8,441, forward strand.
GTGTGCATGCATGCACACACATTTGTGTGTGTATGTATGTGTGTTTCTGGGGTTCAGGAATTAAACTCAGTTCCTTCAGCATCTTAAAAAAAACTCATCTACCACTGACCTGCATCATCAGGCCTTGTTTCTTCCAGGTTTTTGTGTTCAGGGAGCTTAAGATAGAAGAGAGACAGTATCCAGGGACAAAATGACTATGAGAGGTTCAAGGAAATTTCAGAAACATTCCTAAAAGAAAATATATGACATCTATTCTTCAGGCCCAAAGTTACATACCACATGACTTAGCTTTGGTTGCCTCATTAAAGAGAAACATGGAGGAGTCAGGTATTGGGTATGAACATAAGTTAGAAGCTATGTTATTATAGTAAGGCATGACTTCTTAACCCTGTGTCATAGGAAAGAAGCTGTACAGATTTGTGTTCATATTTTTTCAGACTCTGAACGATACCTAAGAATTACCAGAATCTTAAGAATGGAGGCAAAGATCTAACAGGCTTCTTAAGATGTATTCTACTAGTTATTAATTTGGTGTCTTGCTGTATATGCCCATGTTTGGGTAGCCATTGAGGCAAAAAGGGAGTGGAAGATCACCTGGAAATAAAACCGCAAGCGGTTGCAAGCCATTTGACCTGATTGCTGAAAATAGAACTCTGATCCTTGTTATGATTTTGTAGCTTCCATTTTGTGGTCATACCCAATACCTGGCTCCTTCATGTTCCAATTTAATACACTATTATTACATTGGAATACTCATGTACTAAAAGTTTATTTGAATACATTTTGTATAGATACTCTTTGAAAGAAATAAAGATCTTGGTATAAATACTGTTTCAGTATTATACCCATGCTTATATAACTGAGTTTCAAATAAAATTCATGCATAAAAATTGAAATGTAAACACTTAAAATGTAGCATTGCAAAAATATCTCTCTTTGATATTTTTTATTCTTATATAATCTGCTGAGAACTTAAATAGGCATGCTAGTGCAGACTTTGGATCCAATCCCACCCTCTGTTGAAATATGTAAGGAAGTTATTTCCAGCACTCTGGGAATCAATGTCAAGGCAGACTTTCTGTAAGAGCACACCTGAGTTCACAGCACGAGTGCAGTTTCCTCCTTATTATTCAGAAAAAAGCCCATGCCTGGATCCTAAAGTGCTATAGATAAGGCAATCTTTACTTTAAAAGAATTGATTCCTAGTTTTTACGTGCTAATAACCTAACATTGAACCTAAAATTGTATGGCAAACACTACTGAGAATTCATATATCCCTATTCGTATATGTGAAGACTCAATAACCAATGAGCAATGTCATTGCAGTCAGGAATCTGTGCTTTTTTGTCTGTTTACAGTGATAAAAAATAAAATAGGATTCGAGTTCTCATTTCATCATTGGCAAACCTCATCTAGCATGGTTTAACATTGCTGGAGCACTCTTTATAGTTAAGTTTATACCTTACCTCCTTTAGAATTTGATGACCACTGGACTTCCTTTCCTTTTTGCATACAAATGTAGGCCTATTTTCATTCTCAAAGATAGATCAAAGTCATCGTTTTTAGTTTCAGTATTCTTTCTATAAGCCTGCTCTGAAAGTGTTGTAAAATATTACAGTAGATAGATAGCCTGGAGGGCAAGATAACCCTCTACTCTAAAATTTGAAATCATTCTGGTAAATTTTCTAGACATTCCAAGTTTGCTTCCTGTTTTCTGCTCTGTATATTCTTCTAAATCTTACTGGCACTTGCCTCTCTTCTAGATCCTCTTTCTGTTACCAGTCTCTCCTTTGGGGAGGCATTGTTTTTATCATCCACACAGTATTCTTTCCATCATTGTACTGGATGGATCAAGTTTTCTCTCATGCCCCCCAGAAATGCAATTAAACCTATTATGAAAGAAAGATAAAAATAAATTAATTTTCAAACATTTTGGATATTTATCCCTTTCATATATATCAGAAGACTTTTTATTTTAATGAGAAAAGATAGAAAATGACCACACAACTCTTTAAAATTACAGAAGCTGCTTGACTCTACTTAAAGCAACTAAAATTTATCGAGTGCTTGTCTAATCACAAATGTTAAATATTTTATGACACGCCCCTTCATACCATAATATTGTGAGATAGGTTTTTAAAAATATTGTTTTGGTGATATGCAAGATATTCATCAGTGTGCCTATAGGATGGGGCCATTTGAGGCTCCCTCTCCTCAGCTGCTCAAGGAGCAAACTAAG
>LOJH01063804.1:321-10679 GCA_001685095.1 Ellobius talpinus
GTCCACACTAACACTGGATCTTCCCACCTAAGGAACCCTATCAGAAAATCCCCCGCAGACACGCCAGGGTAACTCTACATCCTGTTGATTGATGCTAACCGCCAGAGCGGTACTGATGCTATATACTGCCATAGTCGTTGTAGGTTTCTTATAAGACAGTGGTTCACAACCTTCCTAATGCTCATGCGTGAGTTCCTCATGTTGTGGTGCCCCCCACCATAAAATTATTTTCATTGCTACTTATAATTCTAATTTTGCAATTGCTATGGATCGTAATGTAAATGTCTGATATGCAAGATATCTTTCTGATAGATGACCCCAAAGGGGTCAAGACCCACAGGCTGGGAACCACTGTTATAAGGGATGAGGTCGAGCATGTGAGACCATGAGAACCTGACAAGGCAGTGAGGAAAGAGGAAATCAGCCCTTCCTTTCTCTGCCATCTCATCTAATGCTGCTATATGACAAGGAGAAATCCGAGCACTTAGGGTTGAACAAGTGCCAATCACAGAACAAATGTTCAAAAACATGGCACAGGATTCCTAGTAATGGCAAATAGCTCCTATAAAAAGCATGACAAATTGTGACATGACCTTGAGTGATAACTATTCTTGCTCTTAAAGATCCATGTGGGAAAGGAAATCTATATATTCAACCATAGGCACCATCTGGAGCAGATGGAGGATTTCCCACTCTGTCCAAACAGCCACCACCAGCTTCCCTCCCCAACTGAGGACATAATATGAGCCAACACTGACTTCACAGAGACATCCCTACAATCCCAAGCCACCATCACCCCACAGTCTGGGTCCTTACCTCTCCTTCCAAACCTGAGACCAGAAGCTCACTTTGAGGGAAAGTCTCCATAGCAGGTAGAGGGCTGCTGCTGTGTTCAAGAATGGAAAGTCTTTACCTAAAGAATTATTTTTTCTCATTATGAGTGCCATATGGCAATAAAAAGAACAAAAGCTAACATCTGGATAGGAGCTAATTATGTCCATCCTTATATTTTCCGCTTAGACGTTCTTTCCTCTAGGGCATCCTCCCTGGCATCCTCAGGGCTGCTCATGCGCTCCAACCAACTCACATTTCTTTGTGTCTGTCCATAGGATATTTTCAGGAAGGCTTAACTAAAGAGGGAAGAGCCACCCTAAATAAGAACAGCAGCATCCCATGAGCTGACGGCATCACAGCAAGGGAAATGGGAGAAAGTGAGTTCAGCCCCAGAATTCCTCCCTCCCTTCTTCTCCAGTGCAGACTCAATGTGATAGGCTGTCTCCCATCCCGACTGCCATGCTTTCTGAACTGGCAGCTGGAGTAAATGCACTTCCGCCTTAAGTTCGTTCAAGCCAAGTATCTGTCCACAGCACTGAGAAGAGTAACTAATACATCAACCAAGCCGTGCAGAAAATGAGAGAAAACTATTCTTTAAAGCCTCTAAATTTGTCACAACTTCTTAGGCAACAACAGAAAACTGATTCAAGTCTCCTACTAGACTCTGAGCTCTGAGCAAACAGACCACACCCATCCCCACTGTAACCCTAGCAGCACCTCACACTGTGCCCAGCACATAGACTTCAGCAAGTAGTTGCAGGATGAGTAATTGAATGAATCGACACCATGCCTACAATGTTTACAACCACTTCATAAGGATTCTTTCAATTCATGTTTCATTCAGACTGAGAAAACAGCCCTGGGACACACAGGCTGTGACACATCCAAGATTCACGTAAAAAGAGCATAGGATTGAAACTAGTGTCTCCCGGAAGTGAATCCTGAGCACCATTCACCCAAACCAAAGACATGCAAACTATTATCTTTCCACCTAGGCAGAGTCAGCAGATGCCTCTCCCTGATCCACACCCAGAGCAGACATCACTAATCGATCTGAACACATTTAAGAAAAGTTCATCACAGTCCTCCTCTGCTGTGGGACAATGATCTGTACCCTGTCACTTGTATTTTAAATTAACACTGATTGGCCTATTAGCTCAGGTTTCTTATTAACTCTTATTACTTATATTAACCCATAGTTCTTGTCAGTGTTAGCCATGTGGCTTGGTACCTTTTTAGGTGAGGCAGTCACATCTTGCTTGCTGTGTCTGGCGTCCTCTGTGTCTGGGTGACAACTACAGACTGAGCTTTCCTATTCCCAGAATTCTCCTGTTCTCATTACCCCACCTATACTTCCTGCCTGGCTACTGGCCAATCAGCATTTATTTAAAAATATAAGTGTCAGGGTACAGACCATTGTCCCACAGCACTTGTCTTAAGATTTCAGGAGCTCCAAGCCATTGGTCACAGCTAGCCTAGAACAGGAAACTGACTTATCATCCTGGGTTAAGCCCCAAGAACTTTCTCTGCATTTCCACCAACAGTGCAAGCTGCAGCTGAATCCTCTGCTGGTTGACTTCCCTGGGGTCTGCTGATGGCCTCTTCCTTGTATAGTAATTGAACTCCACAGTCAGAGTGGAGTTCTTACCTTCATGGTTGTGCTGTCCCCATCTTCTCTCAGCACCGACAGTCAATGATGGCAACATGAGAGGGACAAACTGAACATTTACTGCAGTTGATATTTTATTGTTTAACAATTAAGTGTACATGTGCCGGAGGGATTTATGATACATATTCAACACAGGCAGAAAAGTTAACTGAGCAAGAGATGTGGGTTGTCATAACCAGGATATGGCTTTAAACTTGGAAATATACTGAAAGATGGGAGAAGCAGCCAATGGCTTAGCTCTTTGGTTGTGATTTTCTTTCTTTGTTAATAAATTGACTAAACCCACTGTGCTCTAAGCATTTCATAGAATGCGGTTACCAAATATACTGTGTTGATGATGCCAGCTCTCTTGCCCAAGGCAAGTATCACTAATTAATCACATCATTTTCTGCTACCTGAGTCCAAGCTTTGTCTTGGAAACCATCCCATTATGATGCTCCAGGCAACCCATATCAATCTAACATTTGTAATCTTAAGAGAATACTTTGTGTCCTCAAAGATGACAGACATGGCCCCCAGCTGCAGGACACCATACACATTGTAATAGAGTAAAACTTTGATTGTTAGGTGGAGCTCAGACCCTGGACTCACAGAGCACAGATGAGAAGCCCTCCCAGGTCTCAATTTTGTCATCTGTACAATGGACCTGCAATATAAAACTATAAAAATGATTAAGTATGTTAAAACATACATAGACCTTATGAGAGTCCGTGGCAAACATAAATGCTGGCTATTCTTTCTTATATTCAGATAAGACATATAATAACAATGATCACTATCTAGCAAGGGAGAGTACATACCAGACTTGGCTGAATGGTTCTCTATTATCAGTTAAAATCCTTAATCATAAGCTATATGCATTAAGTATGTATTTTGAAGACAGCCAAACCATTTCAAAGGTGCTAAATAATTTTTCAGTGTCAAATGGCTAGAAAGTTACAGGAACTTCAGTCAATAAACCCAAGTATTTGGAATCCTTGATGGAAGGAAGCCCTTAGTCCCAGCACTGCTCAATCTCCTAAAGACAGATGAGGTTAAATGCTCTTTACATTGACCTTGGAGGAGCCCTGTGTCCTCCAAAAGGCTGTTTGGACACTCTTTTCCCTGAACCACTAGGGGTAAGCTGGCACCTGGCATTTTCAATGCAAAGGTCATTCCTAACATAAGAAGTACAGCATAGTCTTGTGACACAGAATGATATTGTCATCCAAGACACACATATGGCAGTGGTCCCATGAGGCTATAAAAAGGCTGAAAAGTCCCTTGTATATATCTTCTCTATGTTTACATATGTTTTACTACACAAATACCATGTGCTATAATTGCTTGGAATATACAGTACCTGCCCTCCAGCTTGAAGCCTTGGAACAATAGAATATGGGTTATGAACAGATGTAATATATGCTAGGCTAGACCATCAAGGTTGTATGAGCCCATTCCAGAGTAGTCAGACAACAACAAAATTGCCTAATAAGGGAGTTCCTGTGATTTCCCTCTCTGGTTAAGTGTTAAATGGCGGTATGCATGAAAACACACCCACAAAAGTTGGCAATGACTTTTCAATTAGGAAAAGCAGGGCACAGTAATACATAGCTGTGATTCCAACAATGGGGGAACCGGGACAGGAGAACTGAGATGTCCAGACCAGCCTGGGTTGGATAGCAAGACCTTGTCTCAAGTAGACCAAAAAAAAAAAAGGTCTGGAGAGATGGCTCGGGGGTTAAAGAGCACGAAAGCTCTTGCAAAGCACCTGAGTGCCCATGAACAGTGCTAACAACTGCCTCTAAGTCAAACCAGGGGCGTAGATGCTTCTTCTGGCTTCTACAGGAATCTGTATTCAGATGCACATACTACACATATGCATACACATGAAAGCAAAAGGCAAATGAGATTAGGTGAGATGGGGGCTCCAGATTAAATCTCCACAAAAGAAACACAACTGACCTTGAGTCTGGAGTCTTGTACCTATAGCCTGTCAGGGCAGTCAATGGACCCTGTGGATTACAGGTTTAGGCTCACACAGTCTCACCTGTGCTTCTCAGAGGAGGACCCCGCCTCCAGGATTCCATTCCCCTTCTCTGTCTCTGAGAACAGGTTTGGGGAGGGTCTGGGTAGAGGGGACAGAGTGAAGGCCTTCTGCATCTGCTGTATCAGCATGGACATATCTGTCATCCTTTCTAAGCCTCAGTTCCTTAGCTGGGGAGAAGGAAGGTAAGAGCAACTTTGCGGTATGGGGTTGTTACTAATTCGATTCAAACCCCCACCACCGGGCTCCCATGAACAGATCAATGAATGATGGGTACGGGACCACTTGTGAAGTAGGCATTGCGATCTGAATTGTCATGCGAGAAACTGCGGCCTCGAAAAATTATGCACGCAAAAGGACCCTGCGTGGAAGAGCCCAGGTGCAGAGCTAGACAGCTCAGTTCCGGAATGCGCATGCTTGACCAGCAGGCCACACTGCCACTCCTCTGAAGAAGCCTGATCTGGTGGCTTGAGAGCGTGCCCTCGGCTTGCTTCTGAGATCTTTAAACCACGGCCCTCTGAACTTGGGATACGACAGGACCTTGCTCCTTTCAAAGTCCTACTGGTGACCAAGATAAGCCACCAGGTAGCCACGGTGCGCATTATGAACAGTCCCTGAGAAGCCACTGTCTGTTTCGTTTCCTTTCTGCAGAGCCTCGCAGAGCGCCATGCCCAGACAAGCAGTTAATAGGTTCCTTTGATGAAAACTTATGGAGCTGTTAAGTCTGGAAAAGTATTCATTTTCTCTGTGCCTACCTAACATTGGATGCCGACACTGAGCTGCAGGAAGCAAGCAACAAGAATAATTTAATAAAAGCACATCGGAGCTCAAGGCAGAGGAGGGCGAGGGAAAAGGGCAGCCTTTGCATGGACTCAGTGCCAGAAGCTCAAGCTAGCCTTATCTTTGAAGCTGGATCCAGGAAAATTGCCACAACCCCTGTTGATGATTGGAGGGCTTTGGGTTGCCTTTTTGGGGGGGGGGAGCCTCCAGTCTCTGAATGCTGCCAACAGGGAGTACAGCTCTGTAGTCTCCATGCAACAGTATATGAGTTAGGCTGGGGAGCTAAGCAGGGCCTTACATGGAGTCCAGGCCCATCTCAGACATGGGGCGGCCAGGCAGGTCTCTGATACACTGGGGAGAGGGACGCGGGAGTGGGTGTTTGCTGACAGGCAGCTTCATGCTTTGTGTGAATGCTTGCCTTGGCATTTCTCAGTGCTGAATCAGGGAGAAAAGTTGGGCAGGATGCCTATGGAGTGAGGGAGAGAGGAAGGGGGAGAAAAGGAAAGGGAAAGGAGCAGAGGGGAGAGGAGGGGAGAGAGGGAAGGAGGAGAGGGGAGGGGAGAGGCCAAGCCCTAGGTGGGAGAACAAATACCATACAAAGCAATGTGAGCAAAAGAAATAGCAAAAAATATTTCATAAAGTACCGGATGCTTCCAATACTTCTTTCCTGTTTGTTTTAGGGTAAACCACTCAGTAAGGCAAAATAAATAAATAATGGAAATGAGGGAGGGAGGAGGGAGGGAGGGAGGGATGGAGGGACAGAGGGACGGAGGGAGGGACAGAGAGACAGAGGGGCAGAGAAAAAGAAACTTATTTCGCTTTGCAAATAAAGACCTAAGGTGGAGAAAGACCCAGAGCTGCACAATGAAGCAGCTCTCACACTCAAATCTCTGTAAAACGAAACTCTAACCCACATCTCAGCAAAGCTGGGTGCTCTTACACACCTAACTCACACACCTAATTCACATGCCTACATCCTAGCCCACCTCACAGTGACCCCACCACTGTACCTGCTTCCCCATCTCCCCTGAAGGTTACAGAAAACCAACCGAAGAGCGGATAAGGCAGGTATAGTATACACTGACATCCGCCTCCCTAGACAATGAGGAAGCAAGCAGCCTCCAGACAAGTCTGAGTGGCTCTTGGTGAATCCCAAATGGTGTCAATGATTCACCTGATGGTGTCCTGCAGAAAGAATATTCCAGAACTCCCCATTCCTCCCTGATGGTGGCAGCTTAAGCAATGCCATCTAATAAACATATACGATAAACCTGTATATAGCAATTACCATTTTTCTTATAACCACATGTTAAGAAGGAGAAAAAAAAGTGAAATTAACTTTAATCATGTCTTATTTAACCAAGCATATTCAAAATAGTAGTACTTCCATGTGTAACCAACACACAAATTATTGCTGAGATATTTTACATTCAAATTTTCACACAAGCCTTCAGATTTGAAAATCTGGTATGCACGGTGCACTTAAGCCATGTCTCAGCTGGCACAAACCTGGCATAAGTGCCTCATGTCTACTGTATTAGACAGGGCAGGTCTACAGGATGTCAAAATACAAGCAACTACAGCCTCGCTCTGCATAATGAGAAGTGGCTTTTAAATTACCATGAGGGAAATGGATAATTTGATGTAATGTTCTATGAATTTTGACACATGTATAGGTTGATATAACCCCTATCGTAATCAGAATCCAGAGCTGTCATGTCACCCCTAAAAAACTCCGCTTCTACCATCAAATTCTCCACACTGCCTTTATTCCTAATCTTAATATTTTTCTGTATAAATAGAATCATACAGTATGCCAATATTTGGTGCAGGTTTTGTGTGTGTGTGTGTGTGCATGTATATGCACAGGAGTGTGTTTGTGTGTGTGATTGCACATGTGGATGTGTGCACATAGAGGTCAGCAGTTGATGTTCGGTGTCTTCAAGTCATGTCCCACTTTGTTTTTGGAGACAGGGTATCACACTGAACCTAGAGCTTGCTGATTCAGCTGGACTGATGGGCCAGCAAGACTCATGGATCCTCCAAGCCAGGCAGGCTTCTTGAACTAGTCCTAAGGCCTTTGATGGTCGTCCAAGTTCATTTTCTGCAGCACAAAACTACACTCCTTTTTCTGAGTGAGTAGCCTTCCACTGGGTAGAGGTGCCACAGTTTGACGATTCATCACCTGCCGAAGGCATTTTCGCTATTTCCTGGGTAGGATGATTGTAACTAGAGCCGCTATGAATTCAGTTTTATGTGCAGGTTTTGTGTGAACACGGTTTACTTTTCTAGGGCAAATATTAAGTTGTGGAACTGTTGAGCTATGGGGTAAATAGATGTTTAAGTTACTAAGAAATTATCAAGAATCTCTGCCAATGTCCTTGGAGCATTTCCTATTCCTATTAGGAACAAACAAGAGTTCTACGTGTTCTGCATCCTTGTCAACACTTGGTATTTTGCATTTATTTTAGCCATCCTGGTAGGCAGGTGGTTTTATTCCATTGTGGATTTAACGTGCCTTTTCTTAATGGCGGATCATATCGAACATCTTTTTATACATTACTTTGTCCTCCAGATACCCTCTTGGGAAATACATCTGAGTTTTTCATCCATCTTTAAGCCAGAATGCATATTTCCCGAGCTTTCAGATCTTTATATGTTCCAGGCTGGTGGAGGTGACACAAGCCTTTAATCCCAGCACTCAGGAGGCAGAGGCAGAAGGATCTCTGAATTTAAAGCCAGCCTGATCTACAGAACAAGTTCCAGGACAGCCAGGGCTACACAGAGAGAAACTATGTATTGAACCCCACTCCCAATAAAAAGAAAGAAAAGAAAATTGTATATATTCTAGGCATAAGCCTTTTGTTGGATGCATGAGTCACACTCTTTTATCCTATTCTGTACATGATCTTTTTATTAATGTTGCCTATCACAGAGCATGCTTTTAATTTTGGTGATACCCAATTGACTAATTTCTTTCTTTTATGTGCTGTGACTTCATTATTACATATTCTTCCTTTCCTAATACCAGGACCTAGAATTTTTTATTATATTAAGTTTCTGAACAATAAGTCATGGTTAATAGCACCAACCAAAACTATCTGTGTTGGAGCTATCTAGAGAAATTCAACTATAGGTTTTAGGTGTGAAAATGTACATTGCAAATCCCTTACATCATAAATGTTTTATAGATTGGAAAGTGAACACTAGTTAAAACAAACAGAAATAAGATCTGACCCACAATAGCTCAGTCTTGACCAAGAAGACCAGAACAGTGGCCATATAACTATCATCTATGATCTTCATTCTGACATTACAAGCTTCATCTTATAAGACAGAGACCTGAAGCTTAGAAGTTAGGTGATTTTCTGCAGACACGGAGCCAAGAAGTGTTAGGATCAGGGTCAGGTAATTCCAAACCCTTTAAAACGGCATTCTTGGTTTCTAGCAACAGAAAATGGGAAGGAGGGAGGAGGATGAAGGGGGGGACTGGACACAAGTATTTCACAGAACCCATCCAACAGCAAAACAACCAGGTCTTGGAAGGGAAGAAAATCAAGGAATTCAAGCATATAGAGCGTGAATCTTTGTGATACAGTAGCTTCCCAACACAGGCCCTTCAGAGTGGAGCATCTTCAGCCATTTTGAGGCCTCCCTCGTACTTCTCCACCTAACACTGAAGTTCCCTGGAGAAACCACCTGATTGAGCCATCATGGTCATCGAGAAGGATAGCCAAGACTGGGCACAGTGAGAAACATCATCTCCATTCCTGATTTGAAAGGAATGTTGACATCTGTTTCCAGAGAGACAGAAAGAATGAAGCCAGCGTTGGCACAGAACACAATGGTCTGCTGGCAGCTGTGGCTTCCAACACCTTCCCATACATCCCTGTAGAGAACTGCATCTCACTACCATGTGAACATGCACACACACACACACACACACACACACACACACACACAAAGTAAGTGCTTCATGTAACAGAGGAAACCCTTAAACCATGTGATATGCTGACCTGTCAATCCCTTTCCTTTAAAAAAAAAATGGGTTTTTCTTAACACTTTTACTACAACCCCGAGCATAGGAAATACTGTCCTCAACTACAACTTCTTTCCCGCTATCTATAAAGTTTCCAGAAGGAGAGAGATGGCCCCACACAATGAAGTTACAAAGTAGAGAACCCCATAATGTATCCCCAGAGAATACGAGTTGCTGCAGTTCACATAACATATGTGCACAGAGAGATGTCTGTGCAACACCCTTGAGCCAGACAAGCCTGTGGAGGTGCATGCACTTCTCCACAGAACTGGACTCTCACACATAGGTTTGGGGCTGGTTGATTTATTTTGGGGATAATTCCAGTGAGTGTGGGGGAGGGGTGGGGAAAACCAGTGTGTGGTCACTGTGAAGAACAGTGTGTGACGACCTCAAAACTGACCCATCCAGGGCTCACCAGAGCTACTGACTGCCGCCCTTCCATGCTGAGGATGGAAATAATGCCACTAACTTCTGGACAGTGCCTGCTTGGTGTGAGATTAAGCCTCCATGGTCAAAGAACAACATTACAACAAAGATTCTATGGAAACCTGTAGCTATAGAAGTTGTCGGCAGATGCCCTCTGAGGTGACCAGAGAAAATACAGTTCAAAGGTCTTTGTGAGATACAACTAGGAGGGAGAAACAATAGACTCAGCCACTCCCAGCCATTCCCAACCACAAACACCAGCCCCACCCACCCCACCCAACAGATGGGCACATGGGTTGGCGGCATTACCTTAGAATCACCCAGTCTCTTGAAGTTTAGTGATACAAAGTGCTTCCCAGCCTGGCTACCTGCCTTTTTGCCTGGGCATTGCTAACAGGAGCCAAGAAACCCAGCAGTCTCTCAACTCTGACCTGGCCTTTCTGGTTCCCAACTTGGGGGCCCAAGGATGTGCCCTTCTTGGCCAATTTTCTCTCTCAACTCATTTGAAGGAAATGAAAACAAGTGAGGCAGTGGTGGCGCACGCCTTTATTCCCAGCACTCGGGAGGCAGAGGCAGGTGGATCT
>LOJH01063808.1:0-10678 GCA_001685095.1 Ellobius talpinus
GAGGGTATGTGGAGGGAATGGGAGGAGGGGAGAGAGTGGGAACTTGGATTGGTATGTATAATGAAAAATGATAGTTTGTTTTCTTTTTTTAAGAAATAAAAAAATCTTCTCCACCAATAAAAGGAACCAACAATCCTTGCCATGCAGCTATGAACTAGTAAGGGAACGTCTCTAGAATTCAGACTTCACGCAAAAAGCATTAAGACAACCAGAAGGCAACTGGGACTAAGGATTGGCTCTGGTTTTCCTCAAAATGCATAGCTGGAAAATATGGTACCCACAACACAAAGACCTCACTTTCCAGCGTGTGTTATTCAAACTGATCCAACAAACTGAATCTCCAATTCTATTATCTATTACTTGATTGCAAGTTAGATTCCCTTTAAAAAAAAGACTTGAAATTTATGACATTAAAAGCTAAATAAACTTATAGTCATAATGTGAATTGTTTTTTAAAGTTTCAGGGCATGAATTTAAACTCAAATGTTTAACAATTTGAGGGCTCGAGAGAAGGTTCAATGGCCAAGAGCACTTGAGGACCTGAGTTCAAATCCTCTGTACCTACATTTAAAAAAGAGTTTGGTCCTACACTTCTTTAATGCTAGCACTCAGAGAGAGACAGATGATCACTGGAACTTGCCAGCTGCCAGCCTACCTCTGGGTTCGGTGAGAGATACTGTTGTCAAAGGAACAGGACAGAAAGTGACAGCACAGGACACCCAACATTTTTCTCTAGCATGCACACCTGCACACACACGCATTCACATGCATCCAATGTTTAACAAATTGAGTAGAAACTCCTTATTATGACATCACTTTCAGCCTAAATATTAAGTATATCTCAGGATGCTAAACATGACTGTGTTCAGTTTGTAAAGAGGAGTTCTCATCTTGATATTACTTGGCCAAAAGGAAATTTCACTTTTTGTGGGGAAAAGTGACTGTTCTACTTCCGTCTGTGTACAATAGCCTTTTCCTATTAACTAAGTTCAGTCCAACTTTTAACAATGCCTTTTCCTCAGGGTCTCCGGCAGCAATGGTTTGCACATTCCATTTCTACTGCTATATTTTTGTAGGTGAAAAATACTCAATTCTACAAATTCCCCACAGCACCTCACCGTTCTATACACAAAGCAAATGTTTTCATGCAAATAATTAAGAGGGTTATCAGGGAAAGGAAAACAGAGTGAATGGTAAGTCTTTCCCCAAAGTTCTGATTAGTTATTTTAAAATTCCTCTGGTACCAGCTACTAATTCCCAAATTTATGGTCAGAGCGCTCTGGTTCATACATGAAAAACAGATCTGTTCTCCACTGGACCTTCAAAGCATTGGCTACAAGAAGACTTTGTTTTGGTATTTCAAATATGCACACAAAACAGATCAGGGCAATGACAGAAAAACCCAAGTCTGAAATCAATGCATTCTTCCTCAAACCGGGACAAGTTCAGCTCCAGAAATAACCAAGAGCTGCATTCCTGCAAGGCCAGGGCAAAGGCGGAACCCCTGTCCTGCAGAAAACCCTGCTCGCTCCCAAGGGGTCCTCCCTAAGCTAATGTCACCTTCACCCAGGCGGCAGGACACTCCTGACTAGAACAGCAGTATTACCACTCTTCCTACTGCGCAGACAGTGAGGATGATTAGAGAAAGCGAGCCAATGCAAACTCCATCCCAGGATCTCTCTCTCTCTTAGACACTTTCCTTAACCTTATGTTATTGACACTCCTGCTTTGCCTGGCAGCCTGGGATAGCCAGCATTATCAGACCCTTCCCCCAACCAAGCATGCTTTCTCATTTCCACATCAACAAACATTTCTGAAGGAGCATGATGCTATCATCCGTAATTTTTACACCTCAAACAAACAAACAAACAAACAAGACTCATTTTGAGGGGCTAGAGAGAGAGTTCAGCTGTTAAGAGCACGTGGTGCTCTTGCAGAGGACCTGGGTTTGGCACCTAGCACACACATCAGGCATCTCACAACTGGTCTATACTTCAGTTCCCAGGGATACAGCATCATCCTCTTTTGGTCTTAGTAGGTAGCCACATGCACATATACACAGAGATACAACTAATAAAATAAAATTTAAAGACTATCATTTTTATGAAGTCTTTAATGAACTGAACATGCTCAATTAAAATGCAAGTCCTGAGCAATGGGGGAACTGGCCCTGGGTCTCAGGCGTCAGCAAGCTGAAGAAATGGGATTACAACCAGATTTTTCCAACAGAAGAAGGAACATGAGCTAGTGTTGGGGCTCAGACAGGCTAGATTTGGCATGATGGGTACTCTTAAGTTAAGGCAATGAGAGGCCTAATGGCAAAGCTCTGACCTCCTGCCTGCCTTCCCTCCTTCCCCCTGCTTTCGTTCTTCCCCACAGTCAATCATGATGTCAGAACTCCTTCCCAAAGTGGTTCACCGAAACTAGGAACCCTCCTCCTTAAAGCATACCTCCTTGTACGAGCAATTGTGATGTTTTCACTCTACACATATCCCTAAGTATCTTCTCCGTGCCAACCATAAGGGAAAAAGTCAAGCATACTAACCACAATGAAAATAAGGCAGCAATGTTGACGGCCATATCTGGAAGCTTACCAAGTCTACTCTACTTTCTCCATAAGGAAAGAAAGTGAGAAAGGTACATGAAGGCTCAGGGTAGCCCTGTGGAGGGGGAAGATAAGCATTGAGACTCCTGGGGCTTGGCTAGGAACCACAGTCTTGAAGAGGTCTCAGCACCTCTCCCAGAGCTTTATGGAGGATGGCACCCAGGCCAGGAGTCTTTCCCGGAGATCCAAACCCGCCTCGGGTTAGCTCCATAGACACCATCTTTGACAGCCACACTTGCTCTTTTCCCTCCCGTTAGGTTTTGATTCAAAGGGGCTACAATCTCCAACTAACCTCAGCTGCCTCGTTGACATGTGGCCATCAACTCCCTAAAAAAAGAAGAGATCCCATATGCAATGTGAGAGAAAGCCATTCCCCCTTTCACTCAGCCGAAGGGAACACTGGTTCCTGACCCCGACCCCGACCCCGGACTGGTTAAGTTCAGGTCCCTTCCACCAGTGAATGCTGCAATTTTTAAGAAGAAATTATTTCTTGTTCACTTTCCCACTGTAAATCACAGTGGTTGACAAACGCTCACCACACAAAAGGAAGGCCTGGGAGGGAGGCTGAGGTGCAGGTGACAAGCTTTTAGTATGAAAAGGGAAGAGACCTTAAAGACATTCTTCAAAAAGTCTTAAAAGGCACTCAATCAATCAACGCCAGCTGGATGAAGTCTGGTATTAGAAATCTAAAGAAATTAAATTTTATAAATTGCACTGCATCTGGCCTCAAAGTGAAAAGGGTCAGACAACTTCAAAGATGCCCATGAAAGGCAGCTATTCATTACAGAAACATCTCTTGCTTATGGAGCTGACAGATGAGTCTTTCACTTAATGCCCCAGAATAAAAGACCTCAAAAATCCCTTTTCCCCTTCATTAGAAACTGGCAATGACTACTAACGAGGTTATAACCTCCGCATGCCCTAATTTTCATTAGGATGAGAGATCTGGGGGTTTTGTTGTTTTCATTTAATTTTATTTTATGTTTATGATTGTGGGTGCTTTGCCTGCATGTGTGTGTCTAGTGCCCATGGAGACCAGAGGAAGGTCTGTGAGCTGCCATGCCTGGGCTAGAAACAGAACATGGTCCTTTGGAAGAGCAGTCGGTCAGTCCTCTTCACTAGTGAACCATCTCTCCAATCCTGGGGACTGCAATTCTTAATGCCCAATTAGTGTTTGAGTTTCTGTTTGTTCTTTTTTGGCTTTTCAGTGTTCTGAGTCAGGGTCTCCCTACTCTACCGCAGTCCTGGCTATCCTGGAGCTTGCTATGTAGACCAAGATGAATGCCAGTTTAGTAGAGGTGTGTGCCACCACACCCACACCGATTTTCTTTTCCTCAGTCTCTCCCGAGGTGGTCCTAACATGCAGACAGCAACACTCACCACACATGCTGGGCTCCACTCTGGACACTTCGCATGTATGGAGTCATTTCACCTTCAAACTCTCCTTTGGGGAAACAGGCCTGTCACAGAGTGGACATGTGACACAGCCTTGTTTGTTGCCCATCCAGGCACCAGACTGTCTCGCACAGCTCCAGACCTTGGCCATGCAGTCTCTATGCCTTTCTTCCAGGCCTTGATGAACAGTCAAACATAGGTGAAGTTAGCCAAAATGAAAGAAAATTTTCATTTTTCAAGGAGGTTATGAGGGAAGGACAGGAAGCAGTGCTCTATGCCTCAAATCTATCCTGAAAAAGAAGCTGCCTCCACTGAGGTACCTACTGTCCCGTCCCCCAGATTCTCTAGACATCCAACAGCCCCCAGAGTTACCTCTGCCTAGTGTTGTGGCTACAGGCACTATGCAACAGAAGGCACACTAAAGGTGGGAAGCCTGGGAGGTCACTGCACACACAGGGAAAACACTGAGAAAACACTGGCTTGCGCCAGATTGCCAGTGGAGAAGGACATGGGGGACAGAGACACCTGTGTCACGTGGGCAGTGATTCATATCTCTCATGTGAAAGAGGAATTCCACTTTCGTCATTTAACACGTGTTAAACGTAGGACCTGTGGCAAGGGATGACCTGATGCTGTTTTATGTTCTCTAGGCAGTTTACACAATCTAATAATATTGTAGGGTTTCACCACTGGACATCAGCTCTAACGTCTGAGTGTACCTGCATTGAAAACGCAGTGGAGAAGCCTGGCAGTAGTGATGCACAACTTCAATCCCAGCACTTGGGAGGCAGAGGCAGATCTCTGAGTTCCCGGTCAACCTGGTCTACAAATCGAGTTCCAGGACACTGGGGCTCTTACAGAGAAAAGCCCTTTCTTGAGATACCAAACTGGGGAGGGAGGGAAAAGAAAGAGAGGAGCGAAGGAGGAGAGAGGGAGGGAGGAAGCAAGAAAGGAAAAGTGCAGTGGAGCTGAATCAAATTCTGCCCCAGGGCACATTTGAGCAAAGGCCAGGAGCTTTAGAGAGGCTCAGCAGTTAAGAGCACTGGCTGGTCTTCCAGCTGAATTCCCAGCACCACAGGGCAGCTCACAACTCTCTGTAACTCCAGTTCCAGGGGAGCATACACCCTCACACGAACACACAAGCAGGTAAAACAGCAAGGCACATAAAATGAAAATATTGCATTGTCTCCTCTCATCACATTTATGGGGGAGCTATTCTTGGCCACTGTTGCTGAAAGTCCATCTCTGAGTGTTGTTCACATCTCCTGATGTTCCTGCTTCCTCTAAGATTCCAACCACAAACCAAAGTACAAATCCAACCCAAGTTTACCCTGGGGACCCAACCAAGGAGTGTCCTGGACTTACTTACAGAGTATGGCTGACCTGAAAGCAGACACACTAGAAAATCTCCACCCTGCATGGATCTGGCTTCCTCCGAGCCAAAGAGATGGAACCCCCTTCCACATCTTCTCCAACCCATATACTCCTACCCCTCCTCCAGTCCACTAGAAGAGGCCCGGAGCAATGAAGGCAGAACTGCACACCAACGGCTGGGAGGAGTCGCTGAATACTAGGTGAGTTCCCAGAGACCCTCCTCTCCCAGGCCTCCTAGGAGGGAAGTCAACAGCCCTCAGCTGGATTGTGACAGACTTTTTGAGTACAGCTGCTCTCTCTCAGGAGGGTGATGGCAGTTTGGCTTGAGGACAAGGCGGTCTCTTAGAATGTCCATAAACATCTGGTTATACAAAGTAGTCCTGTGCTGGACAGATGACTTAATGGTTAAGAGCATGGCTGCTCTTCCAGAGGATCCAGGTTCAATTCCCAACACTACCACTATCTCTAACCCCAGTCCCACAGGATTCAACCTCTCTTCTGGCCTCCAAGGACCCTGGGTATGCTCGTGGGCATAGACATATATGCAGGCAAAAAAAAAATCTGTTTTAAGGGGGACCACCAGCACTAGAGCCACACAGAGAGATAGCACAGACATGCAAGATGACTGCATTTCCTAAGTGATCCCAATAGTCCCCAAATGGGGAATACCAGAGCTCCAGAAGATTAAAAGTCAAAGCCAAGTCATGCCAAGAAACAAGGTCAAGGGCTGGCCATAGTGGCACACAACTTTAATTCCACCTGGGAGACAGAGGTAGGAGGATCTCTGTGAGTTCAAAGTCAGCCTGGTCTACAGAGTGAGTTCCAGGGACAGCCAGAGCTGTACAGAGTAACCCTGTCTCTGGATGATGGTGTGTGGGGGTGGGGGTATGTCAGACATGCTAAAGGTCTCTTATTTTTTGTTTGATTTAGGTTTTGGGTTTTTTTGTTCTTTTGGGTCTTTTTTTCCATTTTGTTTTTGGGTTTTTTGGGGGGGTTGATTTTTTTCTTGACTTTTTTTTTTAAGACAGGGTTCCTCTGTGTAGCCCTGGCTGTCCTGGAACTCACTCTGTACACTAGGCTGGCCTTGAACTCCCGAGTGCTGGGATTAAAGTCATGAACTCCCTGCCCAGCTGACTTATTTTTTTATGGCAAGAAATCTAGTTATTAAATAATTTAGCAAATCCAGTCTCAAAGTCAGATGAGAAAGGCGCAAAGTTGTCATCCACAATGGGGATTTCGACTTTGGAGATCATGGGCTGAATTCCAGCAATCTGGACCCTCTACTGGAATAATGGTTTTGAATGTTTAAGTGAAAAATGCAATTATAAAGAACACTAATCATACTGAAACAGAATTGCCAAAAATATTTAAAAAGAAACAGAAGCAATGACGTATCCCTTAATACTGAGATAAAAGCAGAAAATCTGATATGGCAGCTTTTAAGGCAATGATGATTAAAAACAATACTCTACATCTGGAGCCTAGTACAAGAATCTGTGACTTAAACGTGATCAAATCTTAAGAGTTGTGTTGCTGGCTTTCATGACTGAAGCAATGACAAAAGATTGGTGAAATAATGTCCATTGATCCATCCACTCAAACCAATTTTCTGCCATTATATAATGACTCCAAAGTTTGCAGACCCAAAGGGTCTGTTACTCAAAACAAACAGTTACTTAAGCTCAGTTACTTAAAAACAAACAAACAGTAGCTCAGCTTTATCACACTCATGGGGCCAGTGAAATCCAGAAAATAGAACAGTACTCTGCCACGGGCAGACACAATGGTTGGATGCTGCCTATCTGCACCAGAGATAGCAATCAAATGCCACATCCCACGACTAGTTTTCCAGTTCTCTATAAAACGTCTACGTACCAAAATGCCCATCGCTGGCAAATCATTAACTCATCTGCACTTGTCCAGCACGGAATGCGGGAGGAAAACCACCCACCCCTCACAGAGCAAGACAACATACAAAACCGAAAACCAGGGTTCATATGTGGGTCAAAAGTACTTCCTCAGGTGTTATTTTATATGCACTGCTGGCTTTACTGTTTTCTATGTGTTTACTGTTTGGGGAGACAAGGATATCTTGTGGGAACTGTGGCTGGCCTGAACTCTGTAGACCAGACTGGCCTTGACTTTGCAGCAATTTGCCTGCCTCTGCCTCCTGAGTCCAGCGCACATCACCCTGGGCTTTGTCTCACTGATTGTATACAGCATTTATGGCCTGGCAACCACAGTCTTCCAGCCAACTACACTGAGCAGGAAGGGTGTGATCCCAAGGCTTGCCTCTCCTGCCCACTATTGCCTAGTCTACAGGCAGGCCGTTCCCCAGCTGCACACCCTAAATCAGGAGATCCCCGGAGAAAGATAACTATGACTCAGAGTCTAAAATTCATGGACTCACACTGGGCAGCACCAATTTCTCATGTGCTCCAGTAACTGAGAAGGCTTTTGTTTGCGCGACTTGAACTACAGCCGCAGCTGCCGGAGCACCACGCTTCTCCTAGATTGATAAAATTACCTAAGTCTGTCCCAGTGTCTGCTGTGGCAGCGGCCAAACTCCCCAGAAAAGATACAAGCCTTGAGCTATGCAAAAAATGCTGGGTGGTGACGCTGAATGAACTAGGCAGTAAATTCAAGCCAAGAGTAAAAACCACCCCAACTAAATCTCCATCACAGAATCATTTCTATGCGTGCAGAGATAGCAGACATTATTTTTAGGAGTTCCGTAAAATCTGAGTTAAGCCTATGAACTTGGGGGCAGAGGCTAGGGCTGTAGCAGTGCTCACCAAGCATGCACAAAGCCCCGGGTTCAGTCCCCTGTGCTGGGCAAACAGTGTGGAGTGGCCCGAGCCTGACCCCAGCACTAGGGACACAGGGTGAATCAGAAGTTGGAGGTTATCATTGGCTATCTAGGGAGTTTGAGACCAGCCTGGGCTACATGAGACTCTATCTCAAAATAAAAAAGAAAAATAAATCTGTGCAGTTCATGCTTTAAATCTAAAGGTATGTCCCATTCCACACACATATGATTTGGGGTTTTGTTTTTTGTTTTGTTTTGTTTTTCTTTTCTTGAAACTCAGTGAAAGGTTCAACAAGCCATTAGTAAGTCTGTACTGAAACTTTTGGTCACTGAATTCGTCACCACCTCTATGAACATGTAGGAGACATATCCCATCCATCAGGAACAAGATGGGCATTGTGAGTGAGCACACACACGCACACTCACACACAAGATCACTTTGGGTGTGGAGGTCATGATATCCAGAAGCCAATTCCCAAAATTGAAACATTCCATATACATTTCCCCCACACACAGGAGAAAGAACTTGCATATACCTATTTAGAAAGAACTTCCTAAATACCAGTGAGTGGTCCACATGCCTTCCTTTAAGGAAACCCAACTAGAGCCCAGTGGAAAATAGGACACATGCTTCTTGAACGACTTTGAACGAGGGACATCCAATCTGAGGTGGTTCTAAGTATAAGGAAGACGCTGCACAGACATACTTGGTTTTCAGTCTCAACAAAACATCTCTCTGGTACAGCAAAATACGTCTGCAACAAAGCCAGGATAAACAGCCCACCCTTGGTACACTAAAACTTTCCAAACCAAATCCTTTCTGCCTGCTCACTGACATCAGAAAGCTCCTACTTTGAGATTTTGATAGCTCTTCAGAAAGCGTAAAATCACGCTCATCTCACATTTAGACCCTAAAGGACCTTCCTGTAGCCATTTTCCCGCTGGACTGTAAAGCCGTTAGACACTTGATTTCACGGGCCCAGCAAAGGGCTTGGAAACAGCAGCTGTAGAGACATGTGCAGCCAGAGCATCAGTTCTCACCAGAGACCAGCAGGGAAGTGGAGACAAGCTCAGCAGCCAGCTCCAGGTCACACCTTTGCTCTTCCCCCTCCTTCCTCTCCCCT
This sequence comes from Ellobius talpinus, assembly GCA_001685095.1. Classification (NCBI taxonomy): domain Eukaryota; kingdom Metazoa; phylum Chordata; class Mammalia; order Rodentia; family Cricetidae; genus Ellobius; species Ellobius talpinus. The sequence goes on from LOJH01063808.1 coordinate 9,308, forward strand.
GGGGATCATTCACCTCCCAGAACACTACCCTGTACCGCTAGGCCTTAGACTGGAAGATAGCTGGCATTACCATGAAGTCTCTTGTACTGCGAAAGGAGGCTAAAGACAGCATCCTTGGGAAACCCTGGTGCTGTTCCTATACCCTATCAGTGCAAACCTGCATCCCACGTGCTCGGAAACGCGTTTACCTGTATACGTGAACACCATACTCCACAAATAGCCTTTGGCCATCCAGCCCTGGATGCTCACCTTGTGTATCTTTACTACAGTCACTCTGGCAGCTACTTCTGTATAGACAGCTCCCAGACCTATTACTCCATTGTTCCACCAGTACTACAACCCCAGTCCATGACGATGCCAACACTGCACATCTCACACTAGACCCTTCCCCTTCCTCTCCCAGACCTCCAGAAAGCATGCCTGAGACCCAGGTTCCCGCTCTGAGTTCCACACTATTTTGTCCCCCAGACTCAAATCCTCCATGTCTTTATGGCCTCGAGTGACTGCTAAGCAATCAGGTCCACCACTTCTAGTTTCTCCTCACTCATCCCACGTCTCTCTAGAGGTCCTTCCTTTCCCCCCAAAATCCCCAGGCTGATTCTGCTAGCTTTAAACTCCAGAGTGCGTCAGAATCACCTGGAGGTATTGCTGAGGCAGACAGCTGGGACCCAGCCGGGCAGCGTCTGCTTCCTGTGTCTGGGGAGCAGCTGAGTTTCTGGTTCTAACGATCCCAAGCTGAAAATGATGCTGAAATTTTCCAGGTTCTCTGAGGACCACTACCATAGACACTCCCTCTCCCTTTCCCAATCCCTTCATCATGGGGCAGGGTGGCCCTTACTAAATCTGAAATTTTAACTTTCTAATAACTAAGTTGTCTCTTACCAGGTCTACCGAGAAAATCAGGTGCATGTTCTGGCAAAATTACCAGCCAAATAGCCCCACACCAAAATTTATAGGACAAATTTTGTAGGCACAGACTTTAAAAGTTAATGTCAAAAATCTCACAGTAACAAGCTGGGTCCTTTTTTTAGTCAACCATTTTAACTAAAATGTAATGGGAAAACATGGGGGGATAGATTATGTCCTCAGGATAATGAGGGAGTGGAAGCTAACAGTACACAAAGTAGGGTTCACGTTGGTACACTGTAAAACATGTCCCAAGATCAATAGAACAGAAAACGTGAGAGCATTATACTTAAATGCACTTGCCTATACTTGACTATCCGGGGTTTGTAGATCATACCTTATTCTGCTCTAAGAACAGTTTTTCTAAGTACTAATAACAGAAACTAGCTCTATGTACACTGTCCTTATTGATAAGGTCTTTAATCCATTTGGACTTGAGTTTTGTGCATGGTGATAGATATGGAT
>LOJH01063812.1:2407-13084 GCA_001685095.1 Ellobius talpinus
CTAAATTGTGAGAATACAGCATGGGGAGGATGGCTAATTCTAAATTGTGAGAATACAGCATGGGGAGGATGGCTAATTCTAAATTGTGAGAATTGCTCCAGCTGTTATACGTGCCCACTGGTCTGCTCTAACCACCCCACTCCGTTCTTTGCACGTTCTAAAGGACTTGTTCCACTTCCAAGCCCACATGCAATAATGGTTCAAGCAGGGATGCGGAGGTCAGAGGGGCTAGATAAGCGCCTGCTATGCCCCTTATAAAGCTGAACGAGCTGGAACAACTTGCTTAATTTGTGTCTACATTCTCATACCTCACGTGGAGACGGTAACAGTGCGTACCCTCTCTGGGCTGTTAGGAAAGTTGGCTAGAGCTTGGAGCCATATGTGGCAGATGTAAGTCCTGTCCAGGTTTTCACTGTGATTGTTCCTTAGTAGGTTTGCTTTCTCTTTTGATCTGAACTTTATCATGGGCTCTTCAGTTTGCGACTTTATGCTATGGGCAGACTCTCATTTTTCCTTGAAGACACCACTCATTGGTGGGATCTGCATAGCCCTTCCCTAGGTGACAGCTTCTCTGTGTGTCTCGCTACCCAGCTATGACTTTCTGTCATGACTCTCATGACACAGTGTCTCTTCTGTGGTTTTGCTTCTTTACCTGTGGACAGGAGCTATGAACATGAGCTACTTTCTCTTCCTCTTGTTTTATGGTTTATGAGTCTGAGAGATAGAAGATAAATGTATACTGAATGGATAAATGGCCCTCCTCTTCTTCCCTTAAACTGTGCACCTGTGTTAATCCACCCAGGAAGAAGATAGGCATTAGACTGAGCCCTACTGTTTAGATATGAAAACAGAGGACCAGGGTGATAAGACAACTTGTCCACCCAGGGACAGTTCTCTTCCTGTTATCTTGCCAGTGTTGGCATGTGTGATCAGAGCATTGCTGCGAATTTGTTTTAGAACCTCCTTCTGGCTTATTTATGAGTCTTGTAACACACATACACACACACACAACAAACATGATTTTTGGTTGCTCTCAGGAAAGACAGTTTCTATCCTTATCATCTTGATTCATTGCATTTGTCTCCAAATTAACTTGCATCAACTCGGAAACCCACACCACTGTCAAAGGACAAAGCTAGGGGAAAGCACATTTAAGTAGTCAGAAGATTGTAGCTAAAGCACCCCCCAAAGCAGGCCCAAAGTTGCTCCAGTGCAATGTTTGATTGGTTTAGATGTGGGGTCTTGGTGGAAAAAGATCATATGGCCTTGTGCTGTTAGTTTATACTTTCTGCGACAGCTTTATTGAGGTAAAATTGATTTATCTTACAGTTTACGCCCCGTGAGTACAAATTGTCAGTTCTCACATATTCACAGAGCTGTGCAGCTAACACCACCTCCTAGCTTGAGATTGTGTTTATCACACTGGAAGAACCATGGTACTGCTCGGTAGTTATACCGTCTTCTTTTCTGTAATCAATCTGCCATGAATTTGCTTATCTGATATTGTGTAAGTGAAATCGCATTGTTTGTGGTCTTTTGTGACTGACTTCTTTTATGCTGACATAATATTTTTCAGGGTCATCCTTTAGTTATAGCACCCCATTTTCTATCTAAATAATATTTAATTGACTGGATACATCACATATGTGCACTGATTAATCAATAGACACATGGATTATTTGTACTTTTTGGCCAATGTCAACAATGATGCTATAAATACCTGCATATAAACAAGCTGATTAAATAGATAAATAAAATTTAGTATATCTCTATAATGGAATAAAATTCAGTTATAGGAAGCAATGGGATTTTGATACTTGCTAAAACAAGTACTAAACTCTGAATGCATATGAAACCAAAGAAGCCACTTATTGCATGATTTCACTGATAAGAAATGTCTTTCATAGGCAAAGTTTTAGAGACAGAAAGATTATTGGCTCCCTGGGCTTTGGTCTTGGGAAGCAAATGGGAAGTAGATTGCTAAAAGGTACAGCGTTCCTTTCTGTGTTGTTAAATATGATAAAAACGGTGTTGATGGTTACACAGCTTTGTGAATAAAAGACCCTGAAACTTACATTTGTAAGATTGTGTTGTATCATGAAGTAATCAGTAATCTATGTCAATATGTAGCATTCAATATCCCATGAGGCACTGTGGCACACAGCTAAGAAGAACACCCCTTAAGTAACTTCTCATTCCCGAGTGTGCAGATGGAGTGTGAAATTCTAGAGCGTAATCCAGCAGTGTGCAACACTGGGCTAGTTTCTGGGTGAAGCCATGTTCAGAAATATCTCAGCACCTCCGGGTATCAGCCACAGGACTTCAGAGAGATTTCAAATGTTGACTGTTCCAATATTTATATAGCTCAGACATAGTATTATCTGTGCCTTACAATACCATGAGTCCCTGTGGGCGGGAGCCCTATCTTACGTCCAGCTTGATTCCTCTGCTTAGTGTTGCGGTCTGGTTCATAGTCTGTGAATCAATGAGTAACTGCTATTTTTGAAGCTTCCTGGTATGTCCCTGGGCAAAAACCGTCTTCAGGTTTGTGGCTGCCTCCTCTGAGCAGTCTGAGGTTGGTCTGGAAAGGAAGACATGAATTCACCAGCTGACTTCATTCAAGGGTTTCTTTTTGCCAATGTTAACTACTTTCTCTGGTGCTCTCCACTGTGGTGGCAGGAAACAATGTTTTGGGTACTCTATAGATTTCCTCTCTGGTAAGATAGCCAAAAATTGTGGGTGGGTCAGAGGCAGAGGGGGAAACAAAAGGCTATTGAAATAAGCCTTGATTGGCTTCTCATTCTTTCTTTCATTTTTTTTGCATTGATCCAGCTTCAATGCTCTGAATTGTGTGTAGCTTATGGGTGTTGGCGTAATGAGAATTTTTTCCTTTTTTTTTGTTCTTTTGTGAAGGTATTCTATGTTGATTAAGTTCTTTTTGTTGAATATCCTTTGCTTGCACTGGACTTTTCTTTATGTTGATTTTTTGCTTCGTTTTTTTTTCATTTCCCATGCTGTTCAGTTATTGGATGCCAGAAGAACCAAGGTTTGTCCACTCTTTGCAGCTTGTTTGTTTTGCGCTGCGTAGCTTCACCTCCTCGTGTGTTTGAATGTGTTGTCTGTGTCTCCATTTAGTCCCTTTTGCTTGCAGAGGCAGTAATCCTGTTTACTAAACCTGTTCGCAGCTTTATTTGTAAAAAATAAAGTCCTTGTTTGCGTCTACCCATATTGGATCCTATTATTTTCATTTTTAAATGGCTATGCATTTATGGAAAATGATGGATTGAGAACATCTTAGGAAACAAGGAATACTGAGTCTGGAGTGTTGTGGGCCCAAGAAGATGTGTTTCATGAAAATCTCCCCCTAACCCTTGCCCTTCCTAATTTAAACACCGTAGATGTATAATTTCCCATGTGGTCGACACTAATATACTGTTTCTGTGTGTGTGTACATTTCTCTTCTCCTAAGACATTCAGAAAGCATCACTGAATTAATTACCCTCTCCATGTGCTGTCCCATGCTTCTGAAGTCACCGTGGAGGACTTCATAGCTGGCCCCTGGACCTCATGATTAACATTCCATCTTCATGGTGTGGTAGTGGCAGATAACACAATGACCTGTTTATTGACTTTCCTCCTTTCTCCTCTCCTGCTCCACCCTTCTCCTGTAGCACCTGCAGTTGACCATCCAGGCCCTTCAGGACGAGCTGCGGACCCAGAGAGACCTCAACCACCTCCTGCAGCAAGAGAGTGGCAACCGAGGAGCAGAGCACTTCACCATAGAGCTGACGGAGGAGAACTTCCGCAGGCTCCAAGCTGAGCACGACAGACAGGCCAAGGAGCTGTTCCTTCTGCGGAAGACATTGGAGGAAATGGAATTGAGAATTGAAACACAGAAACAGACTCTCAATGCCCGAGATGAGTCCATTAAAAAGCTCCTGGAGATGCTGCAGAGTAAAGGGTTACCATCCAAAAGCCTTGAGGATGACAGTGAGCGCACACGGCGGATGGCAGAGGCCGAGTCTCAGGTCAGCCACTTGGAAGTGATTTTAGACCAGAAGGAGAAGGAAAACATCCATCTGAGAGAGGTAAGGGCATCAGTCAGCTCCCCCAGAGCCTCGCTTTTGGTACTAAATCTGTTATTAAGCTGTTTCATCAGTTAGAAAACATCAGCAGTCTCAACCTCATTCCCCTGTCAACGGCTCCCTGCTCTGCTCTGCCCATGGCTGTTAAAGTAGAATTCGGTGTGCACTTCCTTCTGCACTCCTCACATGCATTTGGTTGCCAGTCAAGCTTGTGCAGCACACAGTAACTCTAAGTTGCTTTATGGTCACTTTTCCACAGGTGGCTATGGTTTTGGGATCTTTAGGGACAGGTCTGGTTAAGTTTGGTTGTTGGTCAAATATCTCTCTAAAGAAAAAAACCAAATAGGTGATTGGCCGCAGTGAACCCAGGCATTTTCATAACTGAATCGGGGACAGAGTTTATGGAAAGCGAAAGACATGTGTGCTTTTGAAAAGAATGGTAAAATGTACAGAGCGACTCTGACCATTTATGTTTAAGATAATCCTCGTCTGCGTTTACATTTGTCTAGAACAGACTGTTCCAGGGTTTCTGAGTATGTGTTCCGTCCTTAGTGTATTAAATCATTTGAAGTCATCCGGAGGCAGTTTCTCTGGCTGGCCACCACTGCTGAATGTTGAGATGCTCAGATATCTGAGAATTTATGGTTAGTTAAAGCTTAGAAAAAAATGTGGGTGTCAGCCAGGGTTTGAAATTGTTAGCACAGTTTTCTTGCTACTGTGGTAGAGATGTATCTAAAAGTATCATGTAGGCAAAATTGCTAAAGGAAGACACATACCACATAGCAAATTGCAGGCCTTAGATATGTTTTCAAAACGCATATTTGTGTTTTGATATTTGACAGTGCTAAAAACTAATTCCACAGTAGACTAGGTTTCTTGGTATTGAATATCTGTTTAGATGGGCAGCTGCCCTGAGAGTCCCTTGTTTGCTGTTAAGAAAGCATGGCTTCCTTGCTGAGATTTGCTAAGATACCAATGCTCCCATAAGGTTTCCCTAATATTGTTTGTATGTGCTTGGAATATTATTTTATCAGACTTTGGTATTTTCAAATCTAATGTCCTTTACTCTTAATCTTACTTGTTTTATTTTCATGAGGTCTTAGCTGCATATTTTGGAAACCACATGGCTTGGTTTTATATTAAGATACTTAAAGAGGTGTTTTGTTGGCCTGTTCTATCCATTTGAATTCCAGGAGTGTGAATGTGGTGGGAAGATTTCTAAAATGATCTCTAGTGGTCCTTACAACTTGGAATTCACGCCCTAGTGTAATTACTTTCTCTCGAGGACTGGATTATTCTAGAGACTTGCATCTAAAGGAAATAGTACGGCAGAAGCAATGGACGTTGATGCCACATCCAAGTGATGTTACAGAAGACTGAAACTTCTACCTTGTTGCCTTCATAGTGTTTTGATAAAGCAAGCTGCTGTGTAGAAAGGTTGGATGGTGAGAACAGGAGGGCAACCTTCAGCCAGCATCCAGTGAGGCAAGGAGGTTTGCACAGCTGAGCATCAGATGAGGTAACGAGTGATAGCCTATGCTGGAGCTGCAGCCTTGGGAGACATAGGGAAGCAAAGGACCCAGCTAAGCTGGGCTTGGTCTCTTGACCCATGGCGGGGGAAGTAATGAACATGTGTTTTTTGAGCTGATTAATTTGGGGGTCATGTGTTGTGCAACAGTGTGCAACTAATATACAGAGCAGCAATTCCCCCCACCCCTGTTCCTCCTTTGTGATTCTCCAGTCTAGTCTAAAGAAGAAGAACAAACATCATGGCTTGCATGGAGACCGTTAGATTTTGAAATGTTACTTGTGCTGTCTCAGAATTGTGGTAGTAGAGCATCTCTATCGTTAGGAAAAGCCGCTGCTTTAGTTTGGGACCAAGGGATGGTGTTATATATGTAGCCAGAGTGGGATGCCAGAGAAACCACCGGATTAAGTGGACACATATACCCCCTCTCCATGCTTGGTTCTTGTGGTCAGGGTGGAGCCACTGCTTTTCTGCTTTAGATTTTGCTTTTAAGTAGCACTTTACTCGATGCTGTCTTGGTTCATTTGTGTGGTCATTTCCATTTAAAAGAGTAGAAACACAATTCATATTTTTCTGAAATGGATTGGTTTTCACAGAGGTCTTCTGTGGGTGCAGATTATGTTTAGACCCTTAACATCACTTTGAGAGGTGTTACAAAAAGGCAGCCTGCACACCCAACTAGTTTTATTGATCATCAAACCAGCCAGCTGACTGTCCTAATCTTGGATCATCAAGAACAGACAATATATAAAAAGTATGCCTATGTTAAAAATGCACATCTTAAATTTGGATTCAGTGAACATAGTTTAGAGGCTTAAAAGACCTTCTTTCCTAAGAGAAGACTGTAGTAGCTTGTGAGGTCCTTGGTTAAATTTTTAGGCATTTAAGTCATTGGTCACTTGAAATTGGTCATGGTTGGGCTAGTTCCACCTCAGAAACTGACACATGCTTCTTGTAGTCGATCACAGAACTGTTACTCCTGTCTTCCAAGTGGCCTGTTGCCTCCTCAGCTGAATGGACTGATGAAGCAGGCTGACCTGTGAAGAGATCAGTGTGGGAATCAGCTGAGTGGAACCTCCAGCCAGCATACAGTGAGGACTAGCAGGCCTCCTCCCATTCTCAAGCCCACTCACCAGCATCCTGCTGAGTTAAGATCAGGGAATACTTACTAACCATGTCAGCAAGAAGGGGCATTTCAGAGTCGGAATGTTAAACACTGGAAGAACTCTGACTTTAATGTCATTAACGATTCATAGTTCAAACGTTTCCAGCAGTATCTGAGTGGTTGGCATTGTGTAGATGCTGTGTGCTGAGTCCCTGAAGTCTAGAGACTCCTCGTTCATTTGGCAGTTCGCTTATTCATTAGTTAGGGGGAATCATTTGTTTGTGTGTTTGGAACAGGGTCTAGTTAGTACTCCAGATTGGCTTTGAATTTGCTAGATAGCCTAGGCTGGCCTCAAGCTTGTCACCTTCCCTCCTTAGCCTCTGGAGTCCTGCATTATAGGTGTGTGCTCCTCATTGCATACGTTTTTATTGAGTATCTTCTTGAAAGTGCAAGATGGTAACTGATAATTTGACTTGATTTCTATTGTGAGAAGTAGGTGGGCACATAGAGGAGTGTTATGAAAGAGGGAGGGAGGCATAAAGCCCCAGGTGAGGCTAATATCCAGCTTGGTGGTTCGGAAAGGTGCCGTGCTGAGGCCTCTCTATGATCGTGATCTGAGCCCAGTGACCAAAGGAGCCAGCCAGGGAAGGACCTCAGAAGACGGTTTTCCTTACCTTCTAGGAGACAGGTGCTACTATTTGTCCTTCTTGCCTGGGGGACCTGAAGGACAAAGAACATCAAGAAGCTTGCTAATGTTGCATAGGCAGCAAATGGTAGAGATGTTTTTTGAACCATGTTGACTTAGTCTCAGCTCTTATTTCATTATGTCCCTTTCCTAGGAGCATCTTTGCTGGAGTGTTCTGGACAGAACAGGCATTTTGTGAGAAAATAAAAAGGGTCACTTCTAGACAGAGGACTTAGGAAAGGTGGAAATCTCAAAATATGTGACTCACTTTTACTGTACTGGCGTTCTTTGTAAGATGCTTTGGAAAAATGGTAATGCTAGAAAATCATGTTTCTGACCCATAAAACATTCAACACACAAATAGTTGTTTTCCAACCAAAAGTCTGGGTCATTTCCTTCATTAATTATCCTTTAAGGCCGATTTCATTGCAAGCTGTTTCCGTGTTCTCCACTGCGGCTTAAAATGCACTTCTGTCACAGTGTTTTCAATGTTAGTAGAACAATATGTCTGACAGCTTTTGTTATTAAACTAGTAAGAATAACTCAGCATGAAAATAGAAACGGCCTGACCTCTACTAACTAAAATGAATTTAAACCAGGATTTAAAGTGTTCTTGAGGTTTTAACTTCGATGTGTTCCTGATTTCTTTTTCATTACGTGCAGTTCAGCCAGGTCGGAGCTGTGGTACAATGCTGGCGGAGTGGAGTGCTAGCGGCTTCGTGATTCATATTCAGGCAGAGGCAGGACCTCACAGATCTCCTATCCCCAGGCCCCTTACAGCCCACTGTTTCAGGCACTCTGGAGTTGGCAGGGATTGCACATGAGACAGAGTGGCTTACTTTAGTGTCCTCTTGTTTTCCTGTGGTCTGGAACAGGCTGAGAGTCAAACCACTCTTCGTGTAGCAGGAGACAGCAGCAACAGCAGTAACAACAGCAAAATGAATGTGATGACCTCCGCTTATGTGAAACGCTTAAATCAGTGCCAGGAGCTACGACTGACATGTGGGGGGCTGGCCGAGACTCAGTATTACTCACCACATCATCCATGCTTTTCCACACAGGCCGATTAGATAAGACAGGGTTTGATGGCTTCCCTTGTACTCTAGCTTTTTCTGAAAACATACTGTTCCGTGTAAACTATCCAAAATATCCTCGATCTCACTGAAGAGCGAAAATACATAATGCACTATTCTCACATTTGTTAGACTTATACTGAAGGAGTCTTAGAGCAGAACCAGAGGTCTTCGTGGACTTGCTATACTCTCAGGTGCTGGGTGTGAAGGGCTTATCTTGTGCTGCTATGGTTATTAATGTTTTATGCTGATTTATTGGGGCCAGCTAGCTTTTTTTCAGTAGTAGAAGCAAAAGAACCCTCAAGCCACTGGAGCTAGGGCTTCTAACAGCCCAAGGCAAGCAAAATTCAGGACACAGGGTCTGAGTTTGTCTTCTGTGCTATGAGGAGGCAGTGAGAAGTAGATAATGTGAATTCCTGATCAATGTGTTTATCTATCTAGAATGTTCTGAGGCTAATGGAAGATCCATCAAGGCCAAGGTTGTCACCTTGAGCTTTATGTCTTTGCTGATGGATCAAACCTCCTTTATCAGATTTCTGTTCAGATTTCTACACGATGCTTCAGTCAGCCCCTGCTCCATCAAAACCACGTGGCCTCATTTTCTTTAACATGCCTGTTCTTAGTTCTGCTGACTGCACAACAATTTTGCTGATGTGGACATATCTAATTCTGACTCTACAGATTCAGTCATTCTATTTCTATTCACAAGGCTTATCACAGAAAATATTCTGAAGACACAGACTTAGCATTTTTATGTGCAGGGGCTTTTATAAAATTTCTTTCCTCACATATTATAAAAATGGACCATTATTCCCATTTTAATATAATGCCTTAAAAAAGAACCCGATCAGTACTCTATGAGTATTCTCATATCCCAAATATTTGCCTGTAGATGTTCAGCAAATATTTTAATTAGTGGAAATTATTTAAAACACTTAGAGAATTTATCAGTAGTTTATTTTGGGTACACAATGAATATAGGCATGCAAGATACTATGAGAGTATCTGGGGCAGGGCAATAGTGCAAGCTCAAGCAACTGCATGCAAACTCACAATGCATAAGCAAAACTGGCCAAAACAACCTGCCAGTGAACCAAAAGCACAGTAGCTAATGACACACTTCTATCCAATCACAACACACCAGCAGTGACCACCAGTTTCAAAAGGACCAACCAAAAATGTTTCTGCAGCAGCTTAATTTCCCTAACTCCGTAAAAACCCTGGCCCTTTTAAAATAAAGAGCCTTTACATTGGAATCTTTCAGAGTCTGTGCATTGCCTCTGCGTCTTCTCACCTCTTGACCCCAGGAAATGGGGATTGCACAACAGGCAGCAGTAGCAAGCCCACAACAACTACAAGTATCTATGTCAGCTTTGTGATTAAAAAATAGATCACATGTACTAATGCTTACTTTGTGTGCCCTGTGCTATGTTGCATTGTTACCATCCTTGTTATATAGAGTGAGTAGTGAGTCCCCAAATGACATGCAACAATGTTGGAGCTGTTGCAACTCAGTCTGGCTCAAACCTTGAACCACTACTTGGGGTGTTCCCCAGGAGGACATGGAATAACAGTTAGATGCTGTGCAGTTTAAAGGGAGTAGAGCTGGTGACTGGCTTCACACGTGGCAGGCTGATCCTCAAGAGACGGGAGTCTTACCAGAAATTTTGGGTAGTCCCACCAAAGTCACTGCATATTACTGGGGAAACTGGGGTCTTCTCTTGGGGTCCATAATCTCATTGATAAAATAATTTAAGAACTGAATCAAAAGGAAGCTCAAAGACAGTTTTATTTATTTATTTATTATAGTTTTTATTGAGCTGTATATTTTTCTTCACTCCTCTCCCTTCCTCTCCCCTCCCCATCTACCCTCTCCCATAGTCCCCATGTTCTAAATTTACTCAGGAGATCTTGTCTTTTTCTACTTCCCATGTAGATTAGATCCATGTATGTCTCTCTTAGGGTCATCTTTGTTGTCTAGGTTCTCTGGGATTGTGATTTGTAGACTGGTTTTTCTTTGCTTTATTTCTAAAAGCCACTTATGAGTGAATACATATGATACTTGTCTTTCTGGGTCTGGGTTACCTCATTTAATATGATGTTTTATAGATGCATCCATTTGCCTGCAAATTTCAAGATATCATTAATTTTTCTGCTGTGTAGTACTCCATTGTAAATGTACCACATTTTCCTTATCCATT
>LOJH01063813.1:0-14285 GCA_001685095.1 Ellobius talpinus
CTTGGGGGAATGGGACGGTTGGGATGGAGGAAGGGTGGGTATGGGAGCAGGGAATATCTTAATTAAGGGAGCCATTTTAGGGTTGGCAAGAGACTTGGCTTTGTGTTTTAAAAAACACTGATTTCCAAAATGTGGTTGCTGGACCCTTGTTGGTCTTTGACACCATTTAGGAACCCATAATGCCCTAACTTCTCTGGCTACATATCTACCTAATGTCTACATTTCCTCTTGTACTTTAACCACAATGACAGATCACAACAGATTTCAGAAGCATATATGGGAGTCCAGTTGTTTTCTATCTTCTAAAAATATTTGAAAAAATATAAGAAAGTCATCTTCTCACTAATTTGTACTGAACAATGAAGTAAGTTACTTTTCCTTTAAGAAGATGCTATTTATTTGAAAATAAGTAAGTTAATTAATTCTTAAAACTGTTTAAAATTAATGGTATTAATTTTCTTAGATTTATTTTCTAATGCATTCAATATTAATAAACATATCTTGCATATTAAAATTAGTCCTTGAGGTTTACAAACTGTGTATAAAGGGTCCAGGCTAAAAAAGTACTATTACATAAGACTATTAATTCAAATCTCTCTGAAGAAGTAATCAGACATTTAATAACAGTAAAATCTATCAGTATATTGATTTCTGAATGCACAGGTGTTATATTGTGTTGGAGATATAGTGGCTACTCTCTAGGTTTTAGGTTATTTATTTGGCAAAGAATGGGCTGACCAAACAGGAATGCAATATCTGCTTTTCAGAGTTCTGAATCCCACCACCTTACATTGGATTTGAGCTTTGAGTAAGTCTTGACAGGCAATCAATACCAATGGGCTCCACACACTATTCACCTTCATTTTTTAGCCTTTACAATAACACAAGGACCACAGAAAGTGTATTGCAAGCACACATTATTGAACTGAGTGAATAAAAATTGAGACTAACACAAAGAAGATCTTCTATTGATACTGGTGTGAAATATTACATTTTGAAATATCTCTAGGTTGCTGTCTGAGTTCTCACTGGATAGATGTATAAAGTGCGAAATACCTCTTGGTATTTCATTGGAGTGCAGTTTACTGAAAACAGTAAACAGAACAGCTAAGCTTCATCTTCAGAGCAAATATATTTATGAGTGTAGGACAATCTCAGCAAACAAGGCTAATTGAGACAAACTCCAAGATAAATCTATAAAAATCAATTTAGAGTGGTAATAATTTCAAATGAAATACTAAAATAAACAAACTACTCTTGATTTGTAGTTAATGTCTTATTTACAGTTTTAAATAACAGAGTTTTTAAAAGGACATGCATTATTGGATTTGCTTAAATGAAAAAAGACACATTATTTGAAATCCTGAGCAACTAAGCTGGTTTCCATCCCAGGTATCACATTAAACTAAATGATATGGCTGTCACCATTCACAGTGACTCTAGCCTTCTGTGCTCGGTAAGACATAGAATGAGTAGGTCTTCCTAATAAAGTTTGGAAATGTCTTGTCTTTTTATTTTTTGTCTAATATGTCTATTTCTGTGTTACAGAATTGTAAACTGTATTTGCTATGAAGTTTAAAAGTAATTCACTATGGTAGAGCAGATCATTGCAGAACAATAAAGGCTGCTATCAGGTAAGTGATACTCTGCAAGGGACTTCAGGACCACCTTCATTGAGAATGACTGTGTCTCAAGCAAGTGGAGAAATTTTGCAACTCAGTCGATAGAGCATGAGATTCTTAATCCCAGTGTTGTGGGTTTGGGCCCCATGTTGAGCACCAATTTGTAGGAGGGCCTGCCTGTTCGTCCCGGCCACCCAGAACCAAAATAATCAAACAGAAATTGTATTAATTGAGACACTGCTTGGCCAATTAGCTCTATCTTCTCATTGCCTAACTCTTATATTAATTCAACCAATTTCTATTAATTTGTACATCGCCAAGTGGCAGTGGCTTATCAGCAAAGATTCTAACCAGCATCTGTCTCAGGTGAAGGATCCATGGCTTCTCCCTCTGCCTCTTCTTCCCAGCATTCCATTTAGTTTTCCCTGCCTAGCTCTGTTCTCTTATAGCTCTGCTATAGGCCCAAAGCAGTTCCTTTATTAACCAATGAAAACAACACATAGACAGAAGGACCTCCTACACCATTTTGCCATTAAAGAATTTAGATTTTTTCCATAAAATAATTTTGACTCATTTATCACTGTCTTGTTTCCTTTACTCTTAAAAATTATTTTATTAATTGTAGATATTTGTGGGGTGTGGTGATTTGATCCATGNGTTCCTTTATTAACCAATGAAAACAACACATAGACAGAAGGACCTCCTACACCATTTTGCCATTAAAGAATTTAGATTTTTTCCATAAAATAATTTTGACTCATTTATCACTGTCTTGTTTCCTTTACTCTTAAAAATTATTTTATTAATTGTAGATATTTGTGGGGTGTGGTGATTTGATCCATGTAATTAATGTGCAGTTGTCAAGTTAATATGTTTAACATTTCCATCTCCTTAAATGATTAAAAAAATCATCCCCCTTCTTCAGACTATCTTGGAAAGAATTGATGGAGACAGGAGCCAATCATATTTCTGATATAAATCCAACTTTACAGTTTCTATGTTTCAGTAAAACCTGCATCACTTGCTTAAGGAATTTCAGCATTTACTATTTGATTTGGTGAAATATAAAATGGCTCTGAACTAAAGGATCTGTCTAGGGCAGTGGAACAAAAACCTTTCAAAGACTACGCTAAATCAGACTCATCAGCTTATAGCCTGTCTACCACACTACTGCATTTTAAGTAACCCATTATTATGTGAAATTCTAGCTCTATGACACTAAGGACCTGTGGGAGTCATGAACTCTGTATGATTATAAAAACTGAAATCTTCATTAAAGGACACAGAAAGTTAATTAAAAGATAATTAAAAGGATGAGGATTTTTGAATCTCTGATATTCTCTACTTATTAAGTACATCTGGAAGCTGAAAACTGTGGTCAATGCCAGGTCAAAGTTATTAAGAGTTTCTCCTGAGGCAGTTTTAGCCTTTTGGCTCTGTTTGAGAAGAGGAGTCAGATGTTTAAATAACTTACAGTCTTCTGACATCATATCAAGAGAAGGAAGGATCAGTCAGTTTATAATATATGCAAAGATTCACTAATTCTATGAGATCTGTGCAGGAAAGGCTCGACTACAAGCAGAATTTATATCTACATTGCAGTGCACCGAGACAGCCTGGATGGAAGTCTCTGATCATTATACACAGATGCTGTGGGACAATGATCTTGAGCCTGTAAAGATTTATTAGTTGTATTTTAATAAAATGCTGATTGGCAAGTGGCCAGGCAGGAAGGAGAGGCAGGGTGACCAGGCAGGAAGTAGAGGCAGGGCAACCAGAACAGGAGAATTCTGGGAAGAGGAAAGAGTCAGTCTGCAGTTGTCACTCAGACCCAGAGGGAGCAAGATGAGAACACCTCGCTGATGAAGGTAACAAGCAATGTGGCTAACACAGACAAGAATAATGGACTAATTTAATATGTAAGAATTAACTAATAAGAAGCCTGAGCTACTAGGCCAACCAGTTTATAATTAATGTAGACCTCTNCAACCAGAACAGGAGAATTCTGGGAAGAGGAAAGAGTCAGTCTGCAGTTGTCACTCAGACCCAGAGGGAGCAAGATGAGAACACCTCGCTGATGAAGGTAACAAGCAATGTGGCTAACACAGACAAGAATAATGGACTAATTTAATATGTAAGAATTAACTAATAAGAAGCCTGAGCTACTAGGCCAACCAGTTTATAATTAATGTAGACCTCTATGTATTTCTTTGGGATTGAATGGCTGTGGGACTGGGTGGGACAGAAACCTCAGCCAACACACAGATGCTATGTAAACAGGAATGGGATCTACAATTATCACTTTAGAAAACTAATTAGCTGACTCCTTTATCTTCTTTATACAAAACAGATTTCACTGAGAACAAAAGCAATAGAGATAGCACTATAGCCAAGGGAAGGGTTCTGGAAATAAAACAATAGAAATTAATATCAACATAAGATTGATCACTAAGAGAAGACTGCTGGCAAATGAGCTTTCCCCTGAAGATATCTGCAGAGGGTTACAAAATAATTTCTCCCAAAGGGAGATGCTTATCCCTGCCTCTTGCAACCTTTACTTTCCTACTGCACTGGATTTGATCTACTGTAGGACCAGTCCTGCCCAGATAGAGGGGCACTGCTGCTTAATGGCCAGTGTGTGCTGGGAGCCTGATACAGCTGTTGGAGTCTCAGATATGTCAGTGACAGTGAGACTGCTGAGATCTACCTGGTTTTCTTCTCTTCAGAGTCAGGTGTTTCTTCTTTTGAAAGCCTGGCTTCAGCTGAGGGATTTTGCGGAAATTTCCTGTCTTCACTTTGGGCTTGGGTTCTTATTCCCACAGGTCGAGCATCCAGAAACCACGTTCCACCTCTCTTAAAGAATGCAGAATGTTCTCTGACAGGGAAAGAACATTGAGTGATACTTCTACTGTCTGCTCCTGCCCTTGTTTATGTACAAAGAGACCTCCCTAGGACAGGATGTGATCAAAAGCACATGGAACATGACTTACAAATTCTCCCATCGTTGGATAAAGTCTAAGTTTTCCTTCACTGTCTTCAGCTTCTCTTGCTACAAGTACAAGCTGTGATTAGATACCAGAACTTCCTAAATGCATTAAATAAATTGGCTGTAACTACGTGTTTGTTGTGGCCCATAAACTAAATTGTCTGTAGCAGAGCTTACTTTTAATGATGAATAACATCCCCCATGACATTTTCTGGCAGAGAGGGAGAGAGACACACACACAGAGAGACAGAGACAGAGAGAGAGAGGAGAGAGAGGAGAGAGAGAGGAGAGACACCCAGAGAGAGACAGGGAAGGAAAAAGTATGAATATATCATAGAATGTTAATTCTATAGGATGGATCATGTTGAAGATTTCAGTACATTTCCTAAGTGGGTGAAACCTTCTTAATTAGGGCAACTTCTTGGACAGTATCCTAGAGCTGGGAATGTAGCTCAATGATAGAGTACCTGCCTGACCTGATGGAGTTTTGGGTTTCTTCTCCAACAGTACAAAACAAGTAACCATTATGACACACCACATTTCCTTGCATAAAGGGAAGGAATCTGTTTTTCAGAAAACCCTGTACAATATTTTCACTCAACATTTTATGCCAAATATTCAACAATTTCTACAAGGATGGAAAATTTTTCTTTGAAGAACTTTGAACAATGCCAGAGCCCAATGCATTGTTTTTTTAAAATCCAGAATCCTGCTTCAGTAGCATTGCATGTGTAACTAGATGATTCACTGGGGGAGAGTGAAGCAGTGAATTAATAGGGCTTAAGTTAGGTTCTTCCCTCAGAATCTCTCTTTGATACTTATGCAACTATTTAGCCATCTTCTTTCTGGTTAACTCTTGAACTGAAATCCATTTTCATGGTTGTCTTGCCTGCTCTATGTTTCTGTTGTTGTTATTATTATTATTATTATTATTATTATTATTAAGGCAGGGTTTTTGAATGTAGCCCTCTTTGTCCTGAAATCTGCTATGTAGATCAGGCTGGATTTGAACTCCCGAGTGCTGGGATTGATGGCAAGACCACCACACCTGGCCTTCTGTTATTCTAAAGTACATGTTGTTTACTGGCAGTTACTGAGTTCCATATCACATCCAACCATCCAGCTACAATCAGTGGACAGTCCCCTCTCCCCAGGCTTTTGCTATTATATATGGTGAAGCATCCAGATGACTGATTTGTTAGCTGGGGTTTCTATATAACAAACCATTTGCCAGAAAATACTAAGCAGGTAACAACAACTAACATCAAACTTTAAAACTGAGAAAAGAAATAACCAATTTAGTTACTTCTGAAGAGAAAATGTTAACCAAGTATTTACCTGCTAGTGTCACATTCTTCAATTGTAAACTGAGTTCCTAGTGTGCTACTGATGGAGTTTAGATCATTCAACCCCCAAATGACACGTTGGCCATGATTGGTCTATGTTTCTCTCACCCTTGTTTTCTCTTGAAACTAGCCACAGAATCTTGGAGGGCCTCTCTGACTGCCTTTCTCTTCTTTGCTAGAAGTCCCTATGTAGTGTCTGATCTCGTTATCTAGAAGGACAGTCAAGAGCATCTAA
Organism: Ellobius talpinus; assembly: GCA_001685095.1. Taxonomy (NCBI): domain Eukaryota; kingdom Metazoa; phylum Chordata; class Mammalia; order Rodentia; family Cricetidae; genus Ellobius; species Ellobius talpinus. The sequence goes on from LOJH01063813.1 coordinate 6,190, forward strand.
ACAAACAAGGTTTATAAACTACCCCAGTATGTTACTAACAGACAGATTATACCCTTGTTCTGAAACCATACACTGTCCACAGAATAGCACTGTGGTGCCATTTCTCTAGGCTCTCCTTTCTGAAGGCCTCCATGTCACCCAATCCTGCTCATCTTTGGCTCATCTCTTTTGTTATAAGGATCTCAGCCATGAACCTAGCAGTGGGCCACGAAAGGTAATACATTTTATGTCCTGGAAAATAAGGACAGATTGAATTGTTGCATGAGTCAGGAGGAAGAGAAGACATAGAATTTACTACTGCTTGCTTAGGAACCAACTAGGGTAAATTCTATCAAAGAAATATGAATCTACATCTGAGCCAGCATTCCCAAGGAAAGGGCCTTATGTATGGTTGTGGAAGCTCCTGTTCATCTTGTGATTGGTTCTATTGCTTTGTGTGTTTATGTTTTGCTTTACACACAATCCAAACAAATTGATTTCCTTACTTGTTCCTACATCTGCCTGAGTTTATGTTGGAAAGGCCTTCCCAAGACAGGAAAACTCATCGGAAAGACTATCAGAGCATAAAAAAGGAGATACACCACCATTCCCTAACATGCTAAGATGATCTTACCAATGATCACACAAATGAAAAGGAACGTAGGAGGAAAAAGCATTTTTTTTACCTTCATATTGCAGAGAAGATAGATGCGCTTTGATGAAATTGAGGAGAATCTAATATCCTTACATGTGACTGAAGAAAGAATTAATTCTGGCCTTTGAATAATAAATTGGCTAAAGAATTCCAAGAATTATAAAAAATATTCAGGCATAGATTGAAGAATCCTACTTTTGTGTAGTTATCTTAAATATAGAAACCAAAAGGGGAGCAGAGAATCCTAATTTAAAAAGTGTCCATTTCAAATATTGATTTTAATATTAAAAGAAACTTAAATATCACTCACTAATGGAGATAGTAACTGAATTATCCTAGCAGAACTGGAGTGTTGATATACACCTTTAGACCCAGAAATGAGGGAAACTGAGGCAAGAAGATTACAAGAGACTGAGAAACACAGCAAGATTTCCTTCTCAACATTAATCATACAGGAATCTGATAAAACAATTTGCTGTAATGTAAAATGGGTGAACCATGATGGTAAGTGTGGCAACGAAGGAAAATACTTTCTTTTCCTCCCTTTTATTCTTCTCTCATAAATTACATCCTTACTGCAGTTTTCCTTCCTTCCACTCCTCCCAGTCCCTACTCCACTTTCCTTCTTCCCTAGATACACTTCTCCTCCATTTTCCTTCAGAGGGGGAGGCACTCAGGGCTATTTGCTGAACATAGTCTAACAAGTTACAATAAGACTAGGCACAAATCCTCATATCAAGTCTGGCCAAAGCAACCCAGTAGGAGGAAAAGGGCCCCAAGTGCAGGCAAAAGAATCAGAGACATCACCCACTCCTATTAGTAGGGGATCCCATAAGAACACAAAGCTACAAAATCATAACACATATGCAGAGGACCTAGCTCAGACCCAGATGGGCTCCCTGATTGTTGCTTCAGTCTCTGTCAGGCCCCATGAAGCCAGCTTATTTAGTTCTGTGGTCTGTGTTCTCATGATGTCCTTGACCACGCTGGTTCCTACAACCCTTTCTCCCCATCTTCTGCAGGGTTTCCCTGGTTCTGCCTAGTGTTTGGCTATGGGTCTCTGCATCCGCTTCCCTTGATGGATGATACCCTTCTGATGACAATTGGGCTAGGCATTGTTCCTGTTCCTGGATACCAAGGCAGTGTTGAGCATGGGCTCCTTCTAGTGGAGTGGAGCTCAAGTTGGCTGCCACTCCCACAAGTTCAGTGCCACATTACCCCAGCACAACCTGTAGCAGGATAGAATGTGGGTCAAAGGTTTTTTTGGATGTGTTGGTGAGAATACTTTGAATAATATAGTTAGAGAGGTCAAAAAGGAAATTCTTCATATAAGCCCAACTACATAGAGTATACACGTGCGGAGGCATGCTTAAGATATAAGCAAACAAGAGTGTTAGGATGGTGGAATTACATGTTTCTGCACACATTTTCTAAATATACTTTATGATATTTTATGCATTTTATAAAATAATTACCATTTTGTAATGCATTTTATATCTCCCATTTCTAAAAAATTTTTTGAGAAAATTTTAACCCAGTTCTTATTCACATACCCATTCTGGAATTTGTATGTCTTCTTGCATCATACTTATTATTGAACTTGAAGTAAACTAATACACTGTGAAATGATTTGGTCCCACATGTCAGGAATCAGCAGTAGACAGTGTAATGGAGGCTGAGTTGTAGCTAATAGTTGGAGAACATATACTCATTTTTCTCTCTTGCCAACAAGCGATAATAATTGTCACATGTGTATCTTAAAAGTCTGTATGAACTCCCCCAAAGATTAATTATCTAATGCTTTTATATGGTATTTCTGCTTAGAAGTATCATCGATTCTACCCTTGGAGCTTTTTGTCTGACAGCAGAGAAGGTAAATATAGCTATTAAAGCAAAATTAACTTTGAATACATGGATTTCTAATCTCTGTTATTAGAAAGGAGACAACATTCTTTCCTGGATTGGATAGAGATAACCCCTTCCCTCACTCCTGGCAGCCTTCTTCACGGCTCAAAGAAGTTCACGGGCAATGGAACTCATGTTGTTAGTTGGAAGACAAGGAAAAGAGCCATGTCCAGTATCCAAGTGCTCCCAAGTAAGCATGGGATGATCCAATTTGTTAGAGATTTAATTCAATACAGTGAGCTAATGGGGGGAAGAGGAGGGAGAGGGTGTAAGATTGAAGAATATGCATTTCAAGCATGGGACATCTAGGGACTGGGCTTCTCAGAGGTGATACTGACTTTGCTTTCCCAAGGCTGTTAGCTGGCCGCATCAGAGGTATGCCTGTCTACTGGGAAGCCCTGGGTGTGTGATGCTCCTTGCAGGCAGGTGCACTCACTGGCGTCTGTGTTATTTTTGTTCTCATTTCTTCCTCCAGTACTTATCACATATGCGCTTGCACTTTGGAAGCTGTTGGGAAGCCACTATGATTATTCGTCCTGCAGCTATAGAGACTTTTGTTGCAAATAAAAATAGGGGTTATATGTAGGAGGCAAATTCAAGTTTGGGAGCCATATTTATTTCATTGCTGTCTCTTTTTCTAAAGTGACCTTTTGAAAAGTTTGGGTTGAGATTTGGAGAGGAACCCGCAATGAATTTGGGAAAGCTCAGCTATTCAGAAAGAATAGGAAGGTTTAAAGAAGGAGGGGTGAAAATTATAAACATAGAAACAAACTGAACGTGGTAAGACTACTAAGTTTTATATTCTATACCCAAAGAAAAGGTGAAAGTTATTCTGTGCCATTTCTACTTCTGTGACTTAGGAATAACTTACTATTTGGAAACTACAATAGTAACTTTTGCTTTGGGAAAAATACCAAGTGACATAAATTTAGCCCTTAAATCAGAATCATCTTTGGTACAGCCGGTGTATTCCTTATGTGCTTTTTTTCAGTATCTGCATCTTCTCAGCAACTCAGAGGAGCTTTATGTAATTCTTTTCCCAACTATATTGCCATTAGCTTTTTTATTCTTTATGCATATATTTATTCAACACTTGCTAGCGTATCATGCATTGATACTAGGCCTGGAATTTTTATAATATATCAAAGGAAAAAAGTCATGGAGGCATTAGATGCTACAATGAAAACAGAGTCAGCGATATAATAGTATCTGACTGGGGGCCTTGCAGAAACTGGGGGTTTGGGAAAGTATCTTCGAGGAGGTGACAGGCAAATGGAAAGATGGCAGAGAAGATGTGATTAGTTTTCAGAGACATTGGTAGAAAAATATTGCAAACAGAATCACCACATGAGGCTATAGAATGGGAATGAACTGGAAGCATTCAAGAACAGAATAAAGGCAAGTATGGTAGAGAACAGGATCAAGGTGGGGGTAAGCAAAAGGTAAGTTTACTGAGGGACACGGGAACCACATCACACAGGACGCTCTACTCAGGGCAAATCTCCTGGATATTGTTCTAAATACAGCGGGTAATATTGGGATGCCTTGCACAGGGCCATTAAAATAGATCATTTTGTGAGAGACAAGATGAAAGTGAGGAGAACAGATGTGAGGATATTGACTTAATCCAAATCAAAAGATGATGGCATCTGGGACCAGAGTGGCAGATTCAAGAAGCACCTTCATCAGGGGCTAGCTAGCTGATTTGATAGGGTGTGGAAGAAAAGAGAAACAGAAGAAGCAAGGATGATCAGATTAAACAGACTTAAAATCTCAACACAAACACACTTCAACTTTTTCAAACAAATGGAAAACAGAATGGGCTTGCAACTCCAACAGAGTGGGCACTGCATGGTTTTGAACTTGTGTTATTTCTTCATTTGTATGTCTTCAGCCAAGTGGTCAGACTCCTTGCCTATGAGGAGCACAGCCTGTTTCAAGGAGCAGGCAGAGCGAGGTCTTCACAGAAACCTCAACTTTCTCTTGAGCTCTTTCTAATCAGAAATTTCAGTGTTTTAATACTGCAGAGTGTCCATTCCAGGGTTCTGAGTATATATGCCATTAACTGTAAGCAAGTTATACCCATTAAAGGTCTCAATGCAGTTGAGTTGTTTTTCTGCTTCATTCCTAAAGCTGGTTTCGCATTTACAGTCCTTCTGGAGTGCGAGCAAGTAATTTTGGTTTTGTTTGAACAGCAAGTCTACCCTTTGTACCTGGAGGGTAAACGATTTTCTTTAGAAATATACAATCCCCAATTAGCATGTTACCCTTTATTCTAACAAAGAAATTTTTTTGCTGCCATAGCTTGCTTTCAGAGTCAACTCTACTTAATAGATGATACACTACTCTCTATCTGTCTGTCTGTCTGTCTGTCTGTCTGTCTGTCTTTCTGTCTGTTTCTATCTCTGTCTGTCTGCCTGTCATCTGTCTGTCTACCCGCCTACCTATCAACATATATTTAGAAGCATTTATGTCATTACTGAATAGGTTCCACGGTGATAACTTACACTGTGTTGAGAAGTTTTTCATATCACCTTATTTCATCTGAGAAGTGGTGAATATATTTATCTCCTTGCCCAAGAGGGCTCACTGGATCTTAGCATATTTCAGAGCAAGGACTGCATCTGAATTCTGCTGGATTTCTGAGCCAGGCCCGTATCCTAGCAAATGAAGGAAACAGACTTGTCCCTTGCTGTGAGGCATAATGAAGTTGATATGATATGCGAGAATCACTTACCGCCATGCAGTACGTGCCCCCCAGCTGTGATAGAAGCACCCCGATGTCACAGATCCCTGGGTCTTTGCTGCTATTTGAGACTGTGGCTTTTACTAAAAATCTGAAAATTATTCCTACTTCTGCCCAACTCAAATTTTCCATCACAACAGAATATATCTAACTACACAAATATTAACACAGTTTCAGCATACTCAAAATCAACAGGACTCCCAGAGCCTCCGGGCTCCGTTAGACACAGGGCTAACACCGTACCTGTGGCTGTTGGCCTAATGCTTGGGCTCCCACCTTCCTCCTCCCTCTTCTCACCTCACCCAGAATTCAGAAGTCACAGGGCACAGAGCTCAGAGTGTGCCATCTGGTTATTCGCTGTTAATCTTCCCTAGAAATTCTGAAGCTCTCCTGTAGACTCTGGATGACACCTGGTTGTTATCCTCCCTGCCTTTGGCAGCACACTACCCTGAGCTGAGGCCAGCTCCTGGCATGGATGCCCCCTCTTCCGCTTCTTAAACACACATTACCAGGTACTTTGCCCTGTTGATTAGCCTCTACTTTTTGGACTATGGTTCCAAAAAGAGGGGTGGGGGAGGTTGGGGGGAGGGTGCAGGAGAAAAATAGGTAATATGAAGTAAAAATACTCAGAAAAAAATTTTGTTGTAAGGCCCCAGGAACAAATACTGAATTTGCAAGATTCTCCAAATACCAAGGTTACATAAATAATTTTCTTTATATTCATATAACTGAAGGGGAAACTATATTTTACCCCATAAAAGACAGTAACATTTTCTGCCTTCTTTCTTGGGAGGATAGCAGAAGATGGTGGCATTTTTCATACTGGTCCAAGGATAAATCTCTCAAGCAGGGGACAGCAACAAGCTTTGTCTCTACAAGAGTAGGGTTGCAGCTAACCCGGGATTAGAGGCTACAAGGCACTGTCTCCTTCTCCAGGGAGCAAAGGATCCTTCACTTTGTCTAGGTTTTCTCCAGAGTCATGGAGGGAGGCTAACCTAAGTTAACAGCACTGTCAATCACCGGGAGTGGCTAAGGGTGGCTTTGTGCCGCTCTTGTTAAGTGTATTCCTTTTTACTCCTCACAAATTTCATAAAATATGGCTGTGGGCTATGTCTTTTATTGTATTTGGTATGATTGGATTAGCTATTATGTGGAAATTGAGGAAAAGGAGGCAATTATATCTTAGTGAGGTATAGTGGAGAGCAGTGACAGTGTGTGGGATGGTAAGAAAATTCATAAATGTAACAGATTGTGAAGAAAGTGTAAAAACAGAGACTGGGTACAACGTGAGCTAGTCTGTCCCCCAAAGTAATGCCTAAGAGAGCTACAAAGCATGAGAAACTTACCCTATATCTGACATTCATACCATTTTCACTGTCAATTCAGGGGATCAGATGTCCTGGGAATATCTACAGGTAGTCAACCAATTTTCACTTTATTTTACAACTATGATGCAGATATAATTGCTTCTATAACAAGTCCTAGTTACCATGATTTTAGCTCAGTGGGGCTCAGGCTGGGCTTGCAATCTTTCGTACAGTAAGACTGTAAAATATTGTAAGCAGCTGACCAATAATGGGGAAAAAAGTATTTTTGGATCTGTTATTTATTGCTACATATTTAACCACCTCAAAATTTAGTGGTCTAAACATCAACCATCTTTGTCCTGTTTGTTAATCTGGGATCTGACAGGGTTAAATAGAACCCTTTGTTTCAGTTCCATGCGCCATCAGTCCTGTAGGTGTTTTTTGGAGAACTTGGGGAGTCCACTTTCAAGAGGGATTGTTCTCATGACCGAGAAGTGTGCACTGCGTGCCTGGTAGGAGGTCAGCTAGAAGCTCAGCTGGTTTGTATGCCCAGCAACTTACTCCTTTTCCTCATGACTTTCCGCGGGCTCTTTGTACTTCCTTACACAGGCTAATAGATCCAGGATGCCAAGGGAGAAAGAGAAATACCAAGGAAGAAGTGCATGACCTTGCTGTGATGTAGTTTTGGAGGTGCAGTCAAATTCTGCTGCAGAGTTTGTGGTTTAGCTGACAACAAACGACATATTCAATGGTGACTCTATAAATTAAATGGGAACTAATAATTCATATTGCTTAGGGACGTAACAGTATGAAGGTATCGATGGCACACAGAATCATCTACACTAATGATTTATTGGTTTATGTATGAATTTCGAGTAAGCTCCCTCTGCTTAGATTGTACGTGTTAAAGACTATGCTGAGCAGTTCTGGCAGCAGTCTCATCCATTTCATCATTGTTCTGTCTCCTGATTGCATCATTTCCTCCTGTACTTTACCCAGTCTCATGTTATTTTCTTCATCATTGACCTTAAATATAAAACACCCACTGCTAATCTTCCCAGTAAGAGTGATTGACAAGTGATTGTCAAGTGACTGACCTGGACATGAATTCTGGAGCAATTAAATATGATGAAGGTGGGAAATCAGAGTGGATGTTTCTCCCAAATCAGGAGTGTTCCATCACACCACAGCTGTGGTCCCAAAATACGAGAACAGGTGACAGAATCTGTTCATTGCTGGAGATGATGACACTAAAACAAATTGAGGAAGATATATATCGAACATGGAGAAACCTCTTATGGTCTGGATTGATGACCAGACACATCACCATGTCACAGCCAAAAACAATAGTGGTAGGCAGTGTCGTACAGCATGAGTGATGCCACCACGGTACACAGTGTACCATTACCTCTGGGCAGTCTTAATGATCCAGAGCCCTCCTCTATTACCTAATATGACAAATAGGCAACCTACTGATTGGGAGAAGATCTTCACCAACCCCACA
>LOJH01063815.1:0-10677 GCA_001685095.1 Ellobius talpinus
GGAGGAGGGGAGGAGGTGGAAATTTTTTAATAGTAATAATAAAAAATAAAAAAATTAAAATTGAAAAAAAGAAGTTTAAAAATGAAATCAGTAGCAAGACATGGATTTCAGCCATGAAACTAGTTTGCACTAGTAATGTCAGATAGTATCTAGAAATCGCAGACAAACTTTGCTGCATACATGAAGAGAAGCAGCAACAAGAAATGAAAGTGTAAGTGGGCGAGATGACACATGTCCTGAATCCCAGCATTGGGGGGCAGAGGCAGGCAGATCTCTGATTTCGAGGCCAGCCTGGTCTACAAAGTGAATTCCAGGACAGCCAGGGCTGTTACACAGAGAAACCCTGTCTGGGGGGAAAGAGAGAGTGAGAGAGAGAGAGAGAGAGAGAGAGAGAGAGAGAGAGGAATGCAAGTGCAATGACATTCTTACATTATATGGTTAGAGGACTTTAGAATCCAAAGAAAATGGACTGTAATGTTAAAATATCAAAATATCCACCTGAAAAGTGGAAATGTAACTTACACCTTTCAAACGTAAGAAAAAGATAAAGAAAAATCAACAACACTAACAAACAGGACAAAGGTAGAAGATTAAATCGCTGGGCGGTGGTGGCTCACACCTTTCCTCCCAGCACAGAGTTTGAGGCTAACCTGGTCTACAGAGTGAGCTCCAGGACAGCCAGGGCTACACAAAGAAACCCTGCCTCAAAAAACAAAACAGGCCAGGAGGTGGTGGTGCATGCCTTTTATCCCAACACTTGGAAGACAGAGGCAGGTGGATCTCAGTGAGCTCAAGGCCAGCCTGGTCTACAGAGGGAGTTTCAGGAGAGCCTGGACTGTTACACAGAGAAACCATGTCTCAAAAACAAACAAACAAACAAAAACAAAAAAACAGCAGTAATTACAAAAACTAAAGCATGGTGAGGAACATGACATGAGCTGTACGTTGTCTTATATACACATAATCCTAGCACTATCGTTGGTGGCTAAGGCAAAAATATTGTGATTTTGAGACCAGACTGGGCTACAAAGTGAATTCCAGTCCAGCCTAAGCTACAAAGAGAGGCCCTGTCTCACAAAGAAAAAAATGACAATAGATGGCATGAATAGTTACAGATAATTAAAAATTGAGTTAGATTCATCTATCAAAAAGAGCTTTATAATTTGGTTAGTTTGTTGTTGCTGTCTACTTTTTGTTTTTGAGATAGGGTCTCAATATTTATTTAGCTCAGGCCAGACTGGAACTCACTGTGTATAGACAGCACAGGCTGACCTTGATTATGATCATGCTCAAGGCTTGTGCTATCTTCTTTTTAAATTATTTTGTTGTTGCTATTGTTGCTTTATTTTGTTTTGTTTTGTTTTTCTTTCCTCTGTGTATCTTTGGCTGTCCTGGAACACACTTTGTAGAGCAGGCTGGCCTCGAACTCACTGAGATCTGCCTGCCTCTACCTCCCAAGTTTTGGGATTAAAGGTGTGCACAACCACCATATAGCTATGCTTATTCTTTCTTGTGTGTTTTGTAGCAGACTCTAGTTGCCCAGGTTGTTCTAGTACTCACTATTCTGTAGCCCAGACTGGCCTTTAACTCAATCTTCCTGCCTCAGCCTCCAAAGTGCTGAGAACACAGGTATTTTCTTCCTTGTCTGGCTTATAACCTTTCCTCTTAATGAAAATTGAATGCTTTACATATTTATGATAGAAATTGGTTGTCCTTTTCACTGGGAAATCAAATTATTTGTGTAACCAAGGCCTTACATTAAGACCTCATAAGGTCTTAAATTTCTCATGAGCCACATGGCATGCCCACCATAAAAAGGAACAAAGTTTGGAGTACATGAGCTACTCCACTCCACCCTCAGACCCACGCTGGCCAGGCACCTGTACTCTGACATACAAAGGCCCACCCTTACACAGAGACACAGTCTGGAAACCCAGGAACCTTGATAGCCACTGAGGTTGGTGAGAAAATGGAAACTCACCTACACACACAAGGACTGTAAGCAAACTTGAAGATTAGTTTGGCTCAGTTTCCTAACCAAGGTCTAGAAAGGCAAATCAGAATCTACCTTAGGCATAATTGAGGCTCAGTCCCACATTCCTCACAATGACATCTTCAGACGGAGCTGATTTTCCGGCCTTGTTCTTGTGTAATGCATGGCTTAGCTGTATCACCTAACAAGGAGGTTCGTCTATGTTAATTACCACCTCTCACAGTACCTGTGTGCATGAATCAGGTCAGCACACAAGGCAACTGACTTTCCTGGGACAACAATAACCCTGGGAGATTACCATCCCAAGTGGGAACTAATAAAGCACTTCCAAAATGTAGGATTAAGCAGAAGAGTAGCATGTGTCTTTTCAACATCAGCTTGAATGCTGTCCAGCAGACTTGCAGAGGGAATTTTCAGATTCCTGGGGTATGCGTCTTGCTAGACAAGTCAGGAAAGGTAGATTTCTTTGTAGAAAACAGGCGGCTAAGTTAAATGATTCTTGTTGGATGACAGTGCAAATAAATCCAATAGTGAATAATAGAAAGTGATTTCTGCCTGGGGGAAGAGATGATGGAGAGAGTGGCAGTTTGATGGCCCTGAGGAGCATCAACAGTTTGCTTTGGTAATCTGGGTTACCAAGCCTCCTTTCGCAAGCTCTGCGTCAGTCACTGCAAATGCCTCTCTTCAGAGCCATGAATGGTCTCACCACCGTGCTGGCTTACTCAGCAGTGGTTAAAGAAATCTTTGACACATCTTCGCTTTAGAGTCGCATGAGTCATGTTTGTAAGTTTTTTTAACCCTTCCTTCAGCAGCTTCCTTGGCATCGTCTCTAATAGGCCTCTCAGACATAACCCCTCTGAGGCTTGGCTTCAACCTTCATCCTCAAGTGGCTCTGTTGTCTCCCTCACTGAAAGAGGAGGCGTGTCTCCTGTACAGCTGTTTTGAAGTCCTCAGTCACAGTACTGAACAGTGGCCTGGTTTGGAAACAGTCCTCATATGTGTAATCAAGGTCATGTCTTTAAGCCAGGCCCCACTCCTGTGCCTGATACCCTTGTATCTAAACTGGAAGTTTAGATGCAGGCGCAGCGGGGCAAAGACTGCTGTGACAGTACCACAAAGTCAAAGATGATGAAGGACTGACCGACAGCCTCATAACCAGGAGCTAGGAGACAGGAAGCCTCTTCCACCGCAGGTTTGAGAGGGAGGTGGCCCTGCAGACACTCATTTCAGACTTTTGGACTCTAGACTGTGGCACAGACTTTTGGCCTCTAGACCATGGGCTAACAAATTTCGTTTGATGAAGATGTTCACTCTGTGTTCCTGAAGCTGTATGGCGTGAAGGCAGTCTCAAATACTGGGCCCTTCATGCTTCTCAATGATAAGCAGCCTCAACTGCTCACATAAGATCCATCAGCAGCCAGACTTGTGGTTTATACCTTAAATCCCAACACTCAGGAGGCAGAGACAGGCAGATCTCTCTGAGTTTATCAAGGACAGCCAGAGCTACATAGTGAGGCACTGTCAAAAAGAAAAAAAGAAATCCATCAGAAATTCTGTGAGTTCCTCTCCACAACACACCATGAACCAACCCCACAACACCAACTCCTCTGTTCCCCCAAGACCAGTCAACATCTTCGCTCACCTGGGTGACCCCTATGTCTGACTCATCACTCGGATACTTTGTACCTCCCTATTTCTCTGTGTAGCACCTCAAGTGATTCCATCCCTACCTAACTGAGAACATCATGGATGCTATCTCCCTTGGAATGAAAGCCAAGGTCCTCAATTCAAAACACTCAAGCAAAAGCATTAACAAATGGGCCAAGGACTGGGGCAAACTCTTTTGTAAAGAAGGTGTACCAGTGGGCCCAGGGAGACATCCCACGTCATCAGCCCTCACGGACCTGTGAGTGCAATCCGCAGTGAGATGCTACTGTACAACCACTGGGATAACCAGAACCCAAAAGGTCTATGGTACATGCTGGCAGGGACACAGAAACACTGAGACTCTTACGCTGTTCTTCAAAATGCTGAGCATAGAGCTAACCTGTCTCTATAAATCCACTCTAAATTCATGCCCAAAAGAAATGAAAATATGCCAGGTGGTGGTGGCGCACTGGGGAGGCAGAGGCAGGGGGATCTCTACGAGTTCAAGGCCAGCCTGGGCTACAGAGCAAGTTCCAGGATTGCCAAGACTACACTTAGAAACTCTGTCTTGAAAAAACAAAAATAAAAACAAAACAGTATTATTCACAATAGGGAAAAGGGGGGGAATAACTGATGAAAAGGTAAATAAAGTTTTAAAGAAAGATGAAAAACTGACATGCTATAATACAGATGAATCTGGAAACCAAGTTCAGCAAAAGCAGCCAGGCACAAAAGGACACATGCTATATGTCTTCACTTAGAGAAAATGTCCAGACCAGGCAAATCTATAAAGATCGATTTAGTTGTCAAGGACTCTGGGAGCAGGAAATTGAGAGTGACTGCTGATGGATATGACACTGCTCTAAAAGTGACCGTGGAACCTGGCCTGGGGTAGCCATCTGCATCAGTGGCACCTGAGAGACTGAAATGGGAGACAACAGGGCGAGAGTCCGTCCCAAACCGAAAGGTAACCAGCAGCTTCTTGTCAACCCTGATGGCATTGACTAATCTCTTCCTGCTCCTTCCAACCAAACACAGCTTTTAAGTGACACAGCAGATAACTGTAGAAGTCTCAATGACAGGAGGAGCAAAGCAGGCTGGCCAGGGGCCTAGGAAACACACAACTTGAAGCCTCCCACACTCTTAATCTATAGTCTAGACCATATATCTTCTGCCTCCTCCAGTCAGTGGCAGAGGTGCCCGGGTACATCTGTGTCTTCCCAGACCCCTGCCCAGCAGTGAGAGAAGCTTCAGCACCTTCCACGAATTCACCAGAGACAAGGCAAGGAGCCTGTGACTAGCAAGTCCACCTCACTTGGCCTCCTCCCCTCCCACTGGGCATCATGAGAAGCACCTCTATTCCCACAGGAACCCCAAAGAATTAAGTAGATACCTCAGTGTCACCAGATGAATAAAATAGATCAGCATAAGATGGTAAGGGCTCTGAAAACCGCAGGGCCATGAGAACCACAACCCAGAGGAGCAGCCCAGGAAGCCCTCACCTGCTTAAAAAAAACTGCCTGGCTTAATGACAGGGAAGGTTTAAGTAGGAGTCAGTCTCATAACCCTAACCCAAACTCTCCAACCATGGCTGGGAAATGACGGGAATAAAAACTCACAGCTTGACTGGGAAGAGATCATCAACCAGGGGCAGCACAAGGGAGACAGATGTGGGATTGTCTGACAGGGACTGTCAAGCAGCAATCACAAAAATGCTTCAATAGTCATTACAAATTATCTTGAAATAAAGGAGCACATAGAAAAACTTAGGAAAAATTCCTTATCAAAAGAACCAAAGGGAAATTACAGAACAAAAAAAGTACAAACAATGAACGAAAAATTTGAAAAACTTACTGGATGGATTCAATAGCAAATTAGATATGACATAGGAATGAATCTGGACTCTGAACTGGAAGATAAGGTCATAAAAACTGCCCAACTGCACTGTAGAGAGAAAATAGATGGAGAGAAATTGAACATAGCCTTGGGGATCTATAGGACTATTAAAAATAAATATAGTTTTTGCTAGGCTTTGTGTCAGTGAAGTCCAAGAAGAAGCATAGGACTGAGAAAATATTTGAAGATCCAATAGCAGAAACTTCCCCAATACGGCAAATGCTATAAATCTGCACATTCAAGGTTAGTGAGGTCCAAATAAGACAATCCAAAAAAAAACCTGCTTTATGCATCATAGTTAAACTTCTGAACTGGGGACCAAACCTCTGCCAAGTGGACTCAGAAAAATGACCCACTGCCTGCAGTGAAGAGGAATCTCGGTACCTGTACTTCTCAGCAGAAGCCACTGAGGCCAGGAAGATGTGGACACTGCTTTTCAAGAAAAGAGCTGTTCACCAGGAACTCTCTTTTTACTGGAACTCCTTCAGATTGAATGAGAACAAATAAAACGAATCTCTAATGTAGCAAGATTAGAACGACGCACCATGAACAGAGCTACACAAGAGACACAAGCAGGAGCAATGTCTCAGCAGTTAGGGTGCTTGCTGCACAGTCAGGAGGACTGGAGTTCAGATCTCAGCACATAGAATAAGCTACCTTCCTATGAATACCTGTAAAACCTCAGCTCCAAGGGGCAGACAGACAGAAAGATTGCAGAGGCTTTCTGGCTTCCAGCCCAGAAAATAGATCTAAAAAAAAAAAAACCTGCCTCAAAGAAATAGACAGAGAGAGATAAGTAGAGGAAACTGACACTCTCTCATCTGGCCTCTGTGCATATGCACAAATATGCGTGTGTGCATGTGCATGTCCGCAGGAGTGTGTGTATGTTTGTGTATGTGTGCATGTATGCAGACCCATGTATATACACATGTGTAAACACAAGGAAGATTAGCTGAAGGAAGCTCTCAAGGAGGAAAGTCATTATAACAGCAGTCAGCTTCAGCAAGGGAAAAAGTAATGTGATGAATACAAGACAGGCAAGTGAAACAGGACACCATAAATGTGTTATAGGACACCATCAGTGTGTTGCAGGACAGGACATCATCACTGTGTTACAGGACACCAGTGTGTTACAGGACATCATCAGTGTGTTACAGGACACCATCAGTGTGTTGCAGGACAGGACATCATCACTGTGTTACAGGACACCAGTGTGTTACAGGACATCATCAGTGTGTTACAGGACACCATCAGTGTGTTACAGGACACCATCAGTGTGTTACAGGACATCATCAATGTGTTTCTTTTTTATTTTATCTGCTTTGGTGTTTTGCTATAGCTGTTGAGTCCCCTGGAACTAGAGTTACAGATGGAGAGATGGCAGTGGCTAAGAGAAATGACTGCTCATCCAGAGGTCCCAGGTTCGATTCCCTGCACTCACCTGGCCATTCACAACTGTCTGAACTAGATCTAACACCTTCATACAGACATACATGCAGGCAAAACACCAATGTACATAAAATGAAATAAGAAAATTAGACCATACTGGTTTTTTGTATGTTTGTATGTTATTTTGTTGAAGCAAAAAAATAACACTGTCTAATGTAGTGAAATATTATTTTAACTAGGCAAAGATGTGTTTCATTTGTTTATGTTGAAAATATTACTTTAACTGTATAAAGGTGTGTTACATTTGTTTGTGCTACATTTGTTTCTGCTGCCTTTGTTAACAATGTAAAGATGTGTCACATTTGTTTTGCTGCATTTGTTTATAAAGATGTGCTGCCTTTGTTTCATCTTGTCTGCCTAAGGCACCTGATTGGTCTAATAAAAAGCTGAATGGCCAATAGCTAGGCAGGAGAGGGATAGGTGGGACTGGCAGGCAGACAGAATAAATAGGAGAAATCTAGACTTGAAAAAGGAGAGAACAAAGGGAAAGCAGAGTGACACACCCGGGGCCAGGGGCCAGGCAGCTGGCAGACAAACTGACATGAGAAGCAGTGAAAGTAGACCAGGAAAGGAAGCAAGGAAGGAAGTAAGAAGGAAGGGAGGAAAGAAGGAAAAAAGCCTCAAGGCAAAACATAAACAGATTAAAATAATAGCTAAACTAAGGCTGAGTGTTTAAAACTAATAATAAGTCTCCGTGTCATGATTTGGGAGTTGGTTGTTAGCCTAAAAAAAAGAGCCTTCTACAGTCTAAAGTTATATATGTATATATAGGATAAGTTATATAAATGTACATATAAGAAATTTTTTTTAAATTACAGGTTTTGCTGGGTGATAATGGTGTACATTTTTAATCCCAGCACTCAGGAGGCAGAGGCAGATTGAGCTCCAATTTTGAACCCAGCCTAGTTTACAGAGCCAGTTCCAAGACAGCCAGGAATGCACAGAGAAACCCTGTCTCAAAAAAAAACACTCAACAAAACAAAAATATTTATAGGTTTTAGTGGACAAGGTAAAGAGACAAATGGAGTGAAGTTTTGTACTTCACTCATAATACTAAGTGTCAATATGAATAGATTATGACAATATATTCATGATTATTTTAATGGCCAGAAGACCACTGAGAAAATTACACAAATATTATGCTAATAATACTATAAACAAATCAGAATGGAATTCTAAATAATGTTCACTTATCCCACAGGAAGGCAAGAAAAGAGAAGTGAAATGAGGAAGAAAGAGAATAAGCGAAAAGTAAAATGGTAAAACTTATTGTGATTTCTTTTACATTCTATTAAGAAATATAACTCGGGAGTAAGTATTAGCGAATAAAGCTGAGAGATCCATGGATCTACAGAGACTCAAATATCTGTTTCTCCTCACTTCCAAGACTAAAACCACACAACCTTTCAACTCTTTGTTTTTTTCCTCCATGTGTCCTATCTCCCTCTGAGTCTGCCTGGAAACTTTATGGTCCCTATCAGCCAACTAAATGTGAACTCTGCCCTCCGAACCAAGGTTGGGCTCTATTGGTGGTCCTGGAGCAATCAACACAAACAAATCTCCCCCAACAAAAACAAAACTCTAATGTACCAATAATTACTTCAGCCGGGCAGTGGTGGTGGCACACATCTTTAATCCCAGCACTTAGGAGGCAATGGCAGGTGTGTCTCTGAGTTTGAGGCCAACCTAGTCTACAGATGGAATTCCAGGAGAACCAGGGCTACATAGAGAAACCCTGTCTCAAGAAAACAAACGTGGAAAAAAAACCCTGGGTATGGGTGGGTGGTACATACCTTTAAATAATAATAAACATAAGACAGAAACAGGACAAAAGCCCGGTGTGGTAGTACATGCCTGTAATCCCAGAATTTGGGAGGAAGAAGTCAGGAAACTTGAGAGTTCAAGGCTATCCTGGTTTATTAGTGAGATCTTGTTTCACAATAAGGGCTGGAGTGATGGTTCAGTGGTCAAGAGTCTGTACTGCTCTTGCAAAGGACCAGAGTTTGGTTTCCAGCATTCATGTCAGATGGTTCACAACTGCCTGTGACTCCAATCCCAGGAAATCCTTTTTTGGTTTCCTTGGACAGCTGAACTCACACACACTCACCCACACATATACACATTAATATTAAAACTAAAAATTTAAAATATCAGATTTATTTCATTTATATTTTATGTGTATGAGAGCTCTGTCTGAATATATGTATGTGTACCATGTGTGGTACCTGTGGTGGCCAAAAGGGGGAGGATCATATAACAGGAGTTATAATGTTCATGAGCCAATTTGTGGGTGCTGAGAACTGTACCCAAGTAAGAGCAACAAGTGTTTTTAACCACTGAGCCATCTTTTTTCCACCTAAAATTAAAAAAAATCAAAAATCAAAATAAAACAAAAACGAGGCATTGGGAAATTGAAGTATATTGGATACAGTGAAAATGATATAACATATCAAAGACTGCGGACACAGGGAAATCTAAATGCTAAACACATATCTTAGAAAACAAAAAGAAACATGGCTGATGTGGGATTCCCTTCTGTATACTGTGAATACCATTGGTTAATAAAGAAACTGTCTTTGACTGTGATAGGGCAAAAGAGTAGAGGTAGGGGGGACTAGACTGAATGCTGGGAGAAAGAAGGCGGAGTCTAGAGACACCATGTAGCCACCAGAGGGGAAAGACACAAGCTGCCAGATGGAACCTTACTGGTAGGCCATAAGCCTCATGGATAAAATTTAAAATAATAGAAATGTGTTAATTTAATATATAAGAGATTGCTAGGAATATGCTATAGTGATTGGCCAAGCAGTGATTTAATTAATACAGTTTCTGTGTGGTTATTTAGGGAGTCTGGGTAGCCAGGAAACAAACAAGCAGCTTCATACAACAAATTGACACTCCAATGTAAGCTAGCTAAATCCACATAAAACCTGAGAAATCTTGCAAAGTAATCCTAGACACTAAAAAACAAAGTTTGGCTGCATATTTTTTTTCAGCTGCAGCGTGCTGCAGCTCCCTTAAGAGAAGTCTTCCTGATTCAGCAGTAGAAGAAAAAAAGCAGCGTGATTTTGAAATGGCAGCTTCGTGGGCCATGCTGGCAGCACAAACTCTGGCTCTTTCATGAGGTCAAGCACTTGAATAGTGCAAGTTACTTGGTGGCAGCATGGGCCAACTAGTTACCAGAGTTGAGGTGGTGAGAACGACTCCTACCCGGCAGTCTCAGAGGCAATAAAATGGACCTCCGCCATGCTGGACTAGGCGGAGCCAAAAGGCAAAGCAGCCTTAGTACTAGTCAAGTTGTTTAACATTTTAAGAAGTGGTCCTGATGAAAAAAGGATTACAGATACACAATAAAGATAGAATCAGATGAAAAAGACCTCTAAATGGGTCACAGTGTGTTTAAAAACTGTATGTAGGCTTAGGAGAGAGAGAAAAAAGACTAAAGAGACAGTAAATGTAATATAAAATAATACAGACAGTTATAGATTAAAGGATTAAAGATAATAAAATAAATATTAAACTTGTAGAAAAAGTAATAGAGTAAGAAAAGCCATGTAAAGATGGAATATGCACAGAGTCTGGAATATATATATTATTGTGTTTTCTTTAAATTTTTTGACTGTGAAGAAACTAAGTAGAGAGAGACATTTCATTGTATGGGCTGCTAAGATAAACCAACATAAAGGTATCTT
>LOJH01063816.1:0-10676 GCA_001685095.1 Ellobius talpinus
TGTCATTAAGACAAAAAGGCAGCCTAATGATTGGGAGAAGATCTTCACCAAACCTGCATCAGACAAAGGTCCGATCTCCAAAATATATAAAGAACTCAAAAAGAATTTATTAAGTTTGAAAACAATTTATTAATAATTACTCTCTCTCTTTCTGTGTGTGTCTGTATGTGTGTGTGTGTGTGTGTGTGCATGTGTGCCACAGTACACATGTGGATGTAACAGGACACCTATTCCTAACTGATTTTTTTTCCTATCTTTACATAGGCTCGGTACTCAGGTCACCAGGCTTTCATGGCAAATCCATGGAGCCCTCTCTCTAGTACAAGCTACAATATTATTCCCAAATGCTGGTTTTTAATACTGTTTTTTTCTTCCATGGGCTACTTTTTTTGAGAAAATGCATTAGACACTAAAACCACTTGCTTCTTATGAACAATCATTTTCTTCTAAAGGCAAGCTGAATTATCTTCAAATTTGAGCTGATGGATTTGTTTTCCATTTTAAACAAATACAACCTCAATTTTAAGCACAACAGTCATGTAGTCAATACATATTAAATCCAGAAATATCAGAAGCAAATTATTTTAACATTACTTAGGGAAGTGCATTATGTTCTAATATCACTTAAATTGCAAAGTAGATGTCAGTCAAGGAAAGCAACTATGCTGTGATGACCCATAACCTGAAACCATAGTCAGCTAGAACAGAAGAACAGCTAGGGTCGGATTATTGATGGTGCTCCCCGTCTGTTCTTGAATAGTTGGTAAATATAATCCAAACAGTTCCTTTTCCCAGCCACAGACTTGGAATTGTGGTAGTTCTGACATTCGGGGACAAGTGATAATCTGTGGTTGCTGAGTATGGGGAAGAACTAAAAGCTAGTCTTGGGCATTGTAGGATATTTCACTGTCAATCTAAACTCTTACATTACCTTACATTTGAATTCAAAGCAGCTATCATTTCTTGTACAAGAATTGTACAAAATCACTCCACTCAACACTCAACTAGGAGTGAAAATGTGCTCATGAAGTCCTAACCGACATTAAGGAGCTATGGACAGCTGATGGCCTCTGGAGAAGGGAGAATGAGTTTTCCAGTTAGGCAGATCATAATCCTGTATGTGGCCTCAGACCCAGAGCTGGATGAGTAGTATAAATTGGGGAGAGTTGATGGGCTGTTCATTTTTCAGTAAAGGACACTAAGTAGGCAGATGGGGAG
This sequence comes from Ellobius talpinus, assembly GCA_001685095.1. NCBI lineage: Eukaryota > Metazoa > Chordata > Mammalia > Rodentia > Cricetidae > Ellobius > Ellobius talpinus. Next base: position 1,219 of record LOJH01063816.1, read on the forward strand.
GTAAGGGTTGATTTGGGCTACTTAAGGGGAGGAGTTGGAGGCAAATATGATCAAAATCCTTTTTATGAAATCCTCAAAGAATCAGTGCAAATAATTACTTTTAAAAATATGATCTGGGCTGGATGGTGTAGTGCATGCCTTTAATCCTAGCACTTGGGAGGCAGAGGCAGGAGGATGTCAGTGAGTTTGTGGATAACCTGGTCCACAAAGTAAGTTAAGTTCCAGGAGATCCAGGACTGTTACACAAAGAAACCATGTTTCAATTCTCCATATATATATATATATATATATATAATTTTAAAAATTAAATATGCTTTTAAAAAGAATTTTTTATTTCCTTTTATCAAGAAAAAATGTTGGTGGTTATCATGAAATAGGATCAATCTCTCTTTGTGTTAATTTTCCTAAGAAACATGAAAAGAAAAGCAAAAAGAGAAATTAACATATCTTAAAAACTAATCACAATGTAGTCTTACAAAGTAATCACTCATATTAATCATTATTAATTTTCTCAATGGACTGAAGAGATGGCTCGAAGGTAAGCATTCTTGCTTTACAGGAAAGAGGACATGAGTTCAGATTCCCAGATTTGGAACCATGTGCACCTGTAGACCTAGTTTTGTGGGTGACAAAGATATAAAGCTCACTGTTGTTGCTGGACACCAACCTAGCACTAGTTTCAGGTGGCAACTTCATGGAAAGAATAAGGCATAGAGTCAGAGTGCTATGCCTCTGATGTCATCCTCTAGCTTTTGAATGTGCATGTTGGAGCACACATTTGCACACGCACATGTCACATACATGTACACACACATACCCTACACATACATACTCATCACACATGCACACACTCAAACACATACATACCACATGCACACACAAAGTTTCATTGAAATGTTAACTGCTTTGAGTATATATCAGATCATAATGATTAAAAAACAAATAATTAATAAAACATTTTTACATGAGCAAGATGAAAATTTATAAAGGTAAGCTAGGCTATCCTCAGTATAATTTTTGGATTGAGCATCTTTTGTAAATAGAATTACTGTAAAATCTGAAGTTTATGATGAGGAAGAAGCATATATTTTCCAAGGTATTTTGCTAGGTGAATTTGGTATATTATATATTATTTAATTTCTCTATCATCATCTTTTTCCTGCTCTTCAGACTCTTCCTCTTATTGTGTTGCTTTATTTAGCCTCAATATGAGGATTATTATCTTGTCTTATTGTATCTTGTTTTGTCCTATTTGGCTGTCGTTTTTAGGAGGGCTACTCTTTTCTGAAGAGGAAATGGAGGGGGAGTGGATCTTGAGGAGTGGTAAGGTGTGGGGAAGCCTGGAGAAGTGGATGATTGGGAAACTGTTGTCTGGATGTGTTGACGGGGTTTCTGTCCTGCCCAATCCTGCAATTGTTAAGTCCCAATGAAATCACACAGAGGTCTACATTAGTTATAAATTGATTTGCCCATTAGCTCAGGCTTCTTATTAACTCTTATAACTTATATATCCCATTATTAGCCCATTATTCTTATCTGTGCTAGCCATGTGGCTTAGTACCTTATTCAGCAGGGCAGACACATCTTGCTTCTTCTGTGGTCAGGTCAGACCTGCAGAGGAATGGGCTTCATTCTTCCCAGAATTCTTCTGTTCTCATTGACCTGCCTCTACTTCCTGTCTGGTTGTCCTGCCTATACTTCCTGCCTGGCTACTGGCCAATCAACATTTATTTAAAATATAATTGACACAATATAGAAATTTGTCCCATACCATGGATGTATCATGTGAGAGAAGAATCAATTTGCAATTAAAAAATAAGTAAGTTAAAAAGGTTTTATTCAATATTATTACCGTGGTTCATGCTAAATAACCCCGTGACATAAGTGCATCAGTCAAAATGACATACTCTTGTTTATAGAAGGTAAAAGTGAATCAAAGCATATAAGTGACTCATCCACTGCAGCACTTGAGAGAGAGCAGTAACAGAAATGAAGTTCTCCTCATTGAGGTTGGGACCCTTTTTTGAAATTTATAGATGAGACCTGTAGTGAAAGTATTCATGCTGCAACATTAGACTGTGTTTCTCATTCTCATTTTCTCTTGAACACATAAAAAAAAAAACTTAGATTCTTTTCAGCAAATAAATATTGTCAAATTAGAGGTTTTTGTTGTTTTTTTGTTTATCTGTTTTTGTTTTGTATTGTTTGAGACTTTGAACATGGAGCACAGTACTTTCTCATTGCCAGCACACAGAAGAAATCACTAAGCATTCTCCAGAGAACCAGAGTCCATACAAAAGGAACAAGCTATGCTTTATTCCAATTCACATTAATTTGATAATTTTCCAGTATCAGGAAGGTAGCTTACCATGCTCTATAATTAGGAAAAGACAGAGCTAGCAGTTTGGCTTCATTGCTTTAGGTGGAAAAGATTCCTACTATCCCTTATGAAAATTAACCCAAATTAAAAAACACAGTATTCAGAGCACAGATCACTTGAACATGTATCACACTTGTTCATTAGATGTAATTACAAAATTCAGCTCATATCTATCTGTTATATTTTTACACAGACTGACATATGCAGCGAGTTTTGATTTAGGTTCTGCTACTGGGTAGTGATGTTATTTCCTTAAAGATGGAGGAACCACAACTCCCACTTTGTCATCTTCTTGAGTGTTACAGGTAGCGATACCTTTTAAACCCATAAGTGTTACAGATGATGAGCTACTACTGAAAATATCTCTGTGCTTTTTGGGGGAGGGGGCAAAGGAGTGCTTTAATCTGAGAATAATTCACAAATTTATATCATTTTTGTCTCTTGTCTTTCATGACTTATTTGTTATTCATTCACTTGATTACCTGCATCTCAAAACTTGGCTTGACAATGCCAGGAAGTTGCTGTCATTCTTAATGTTTATATAAGTTGATGCAATGATGAATACAAGAACTTTATGAAAGCCTGTTAATGTGCCACGCATTTCATTTTACTGTTCCCTTCTAATTTCATGCAAACTTCTTGAGTTTAGGGACAACCTCACATAATTCTGAAAAATTCTTTGAACTGATAATTGCATATTTTTCCTAGGGGATTTGGACTATCAGTCTCAGTTTTAAATGAATAATTTGGGGTGATGTTTTCCCAAATGAGAAGTTTAAGTTCATAGCCTTCACATTAAAAAATGTGTAGCGCTCCTTAGAAATGATGCTAAACATGCACTAGGTGTTTGATAAATAATTGGTGAGTTGAAACAGTCCCAAAAGGCTGAGAGCACTGTGATAAAAACTTGCCAGCCCTATAGAATCCTATAATGGTAAACTTACTCATCTATATCAATGAGCTGCTAAAAGGGGTTTCTTTCTCAGGAAGGGCCACAGCCATTAGCCACAATCTTTCAGTAATATTTTAGAGGGAAATAATTTATCACTAGGCAGATGAACACTTTCTCACTACAAAGCACTGGAGCTAGATCACATTCCCCAGGCACAGCAGGTGGCTTCTGGAGCTGCTGACAGTCAATAGACTTCAAGAAGAGCAAATATCAGAGGCTCTCCTGAGTTTTAGCACTTCTCAGCAGGGGTAAAGGCATCAGTAGCTTGAAATACCTAGGAGGGCAACAAAATCAAGTATTTGCCACTTTCCCAGGCTTATTGTCTCCACCTGTAACAATGAAAACCAAACACAACTCTAATCAAAGATAAAGTCTGAGCAGCCGTGATGCTGGGGGGGATGGGGGTAGTGCAAATAAACAGTTTTATAAAGAGAATAAGAGAAAAACAGATGTTCAGAGTAATAGATTCAAACCCATGTTCACATCTTGAAAAGGAGTATCAGGGAACACAGATGGCTTAAGAGGGAAGGGTGCTTGCTGCCTAGCCCAACCATTTTTGTTTAATTCCACAACATACATGTAGGAAGAAGAGTCCTGCCACTAACAAGTTTTCCTCTGCGCATCATGTGTTTGCTGTGGCAAACATGCATGTATATACAATCGCATTCACACATGAATAAATGTAATAAAAAATTTAAGGCTGTAACTGTAAGCAAGTAAAATGTCAACTTATAGTCTGTCAACAAAATTCACAGTACTTATAATGAAATGATCTCACAATATTTTTATTATTTTTAAGGATGAAATGCCCTTTCTGAGACTGATGCTACAATAACTACTTCTATAAACTGCATAGTATTTTGGTATCCTTGGAGTACAGTACATTGAAGTCCTCATTGTGTTTATTTGACAGTGCTGTCCAAGTATGTGTGCAAGCTTCATGATAAACATGTTTGTCTCTGCCTTCTTTTCTTTCCCTTAAACCCATGATTCTCGCTATTTTCTATTTTTTATTTCAGTGATCAAACTTAGTAGAAGCCTAAGTTCAGATAATGTCAACAATACATGATTTTCGGTTTTGTATGGTACAGAGAATGGTCTGCATTACTTGTAGTTTTGGTTTTGATGAGTATCCAAAAAGCCAAAGTGAAAGAACAAACAGCAAGTGACAGGTAAAAAACAAATGTTATCAAATCAGGCACTCCAAACATCAGACATGAATCAACTTGACAAGTCCTCCCGAGAGAGTCAGTTGGAGTTCATGATTGAGCTTTCTCTCCATTGATGAGCATCCTACCTCTGACCTTTAGGCTCCCCCTTCTCACCACGGGCACTTTTAAATAGTAACCTCTGTTGGAAACATTTTACCTTTTAGCTATTGCTGTGGACAAACTATTTTTTTTACTATTGTACTGTTTTTTTGTACTCTCTTCCCTGATACACCTTGTTGTAGGGTTCAGTCTATCTTCAGACAATCGATCTTAAAGTACGCTTGACAACTAGGCATAGTCACCCTTGGGTGAAGTAGAGTGAAAAATGGGCAACTCCACCTCCACAGCCATCTTCTCTATGAGTTCAAAGAGCACATGATACTTTACCAATATAATTTATATTACAGAACCTTTCCAAATATTTAATTTGTGTTTTTTCTTTTTTTATTGATTTTATTGAGCTCTATATTTTTTCTCTGCTCTCCTCCCTGCCTCTCCCATCCCATTCAACCCTCTCTTATGGTCCCCATGCTCCCAATCTTCTTGTCTTTTTCTACTTCCCGTGTAGATTAGATACATGTATGTCTTAATTCATGTTTTTGAAGTTAGAAATTTACTTAAATATGCAGTGTAAATGAAGTTTATGAAAAACAAAATTGACATCAACAATTTGAAAATAATTGTTGTGGAATATTAGATTAAGATGTATTAGTTTTGTTTAGGCTATTTGTACTTTGTTACTATGGAACAAAGATGTATTGTTTTATGTAGGATTTGTTTAACTCTGTGAAGCTGTCTTATTTTTCCTGTCTAAAGCACCTGATTGGCCTAATAAAATACTGAACAGCCAATGGCTAGGCAGGAGAAGGATAGGCAGGGCTGCTAGAGAGAAATAATAAACAGAAGGAAAAAAAGAGAGGAGGGAGGAGTGAGAAAAGGAGAAAGAGAGGAGGATGCCAGGGGTTAGTGACCCAACCAGAAGGAAAGAAAGCTATATAGAAAGAGAAAGATAAAAACCAAGAGGAAAAGGGACAATAAGAAAAGCTGGATAGAGAGAAACTAAGCCAAGACCGGGCATTCATAAGTAAGAATAAGCCTCCATGTGTTTATTTGAGAGCTGGGTGTTGACCCCCAAGAGTAAAAAGAACCAACTACAATTGTTAACTTGTAGAATAGGATTAAGTAATAGTTTATAGTTTGTTAAAAGAGTATAGTCAAATAAAGAATACATTGTATTCCCTACAGTAGGGATGAAGTTTGGTTATAGTGGAAAGAAAGTATCTGTAACACTGGGTGCTAGAAAAATTTGCAAACTTGTCTGGGCAGAAACATGTAAGGAGGTTAATGCCCACTGAAATTCAGGGCAACTTCTCTAAACAGCTGTCAATTCCACTTCTGGTGAATGTGCTTGGATTTCAAGCCTTCTGCTGAGTGGAGAGGCTTAGGTGCCTGCAAAACCTTTCACTACATCCTCAGGATGACTCACTGGGTTCCTGATGAAATCTAGGAAGCTGTGGCTAGAATTTCCTGAGAAGAGTTTATCTTGGAACCTGCCAATACCAGCAACTCCATGTGCACCTCCTGTTTCCCAAGAAATCCCAAGAACCTTCTTACGAACTCACACATGACTGAGGTTTTTTAATTAACTGACAAGTCATTTTCTAGTTTGAGAAAGTTCAAGGGTTGACTTAAAATTGGTGTCAATTTTGTTTTTCATAAACTTCATTTACACTGCATATTTAAGTAAATTTCTAACTTCAAAAACATGAATTAAGACATACATGTATCTAATCTACATGGGAAGTAGAAAAAGACAAGAAGATTGGGAGCATGGGGACCATGAGAGAGGGTTGAATGAGATGGGAGAGGCAGGGAGGAGAGAAGAGAAAAAATATAGAGCTCAATAAAATCAATAAAAAAGAAAAAAACACGAATTAAATATTTGGAAAGTATGGATCTGCTAGATTACAGACAACTGAAAAAAGAAACCACAGAGTTTATTCCCTATGCTATATTATTGAAGTATTATACAACTGTGTAGTTATCAAAATCCATTCCTGTTTTTGTTACATTATAGGTTAGAAATGCTGCAAATATTTTCATTTGCTGAGTAAATGAATAGAGCTTGATGAAACTAAAAAGAGCACTGTAAGAAGATGAAAAAACAATGGTGCTAAATTCTTTTTGTTGTTGTTGCTGTTGTCTTCTGAGACAGGGTTTCTCTGTTTAAAAGCCCTGGCTGTCCTNAACCCATGTTCACATCTTGAAAAGGAGTATCAGGGAACACAGATGGCTTAAGAGACAGGGTTTCTCTGTTTAAAAGCCCTGGCTGTCCTGGAACTCACAATGTAGGCCAGGCTGGCCTAAAACTCACAGAGATATGTCTATATTTGATTTAGATTGTTGGGATTAAATGTGTAAGCCACCACCACTAAATTGAAGTTAAATATTTTTGAAATTAACAATTACAAGGAAAGACCACACAGAGATTATAGAAACTCATCCAAGCTCAAGCAAAAATAAATATAAATAAATGTTTAGGTAGGAACATTATAAACAACCAGCTTTGCTCTGCTTCACGTGACAAGGAAGAACAAACACAATTACACTCAGGTATGAAGACAGGGCAGCAAGGAGCTGAAGGAGAGGGGGCACAAATGAACTGCTTTGTAAAGGGAATAGGAAAGACCCAGTTGCTCTGAGTAATGGTCTCAACTCCATATTCACACATTAAAAAGAGCAGTAAAAAAATTGTGTACAGTGACTGGGAAGCCCATCGAATTTTGGGGTCTGAAAAATCAGGCAACTATTTTAGAGAACTATACTATTCTTTGAAGTTCAAAAGTCTCCTCCCAGGTCACAAAACAACTTAAAGTATCTATTGATTGAGGAAAAAATACACTATGTGCTCAAAAGAATGTAGTAAAAATGTTCCTAGCTTCTTTGTTCATAGTAACGTTAGGTTGAAACAACTCAAATGTCCTTCAATAAAGAAAGGACAATATAACTCATGTAAAAGTGTGCCTCTTTGCTACAAAGCAGAAAGAAGTCTAGTTCTAAGATGTTCTCCATGTGAAGAGAAAACAGTGTAATATTTATTATGAAGTCTACTGATGCTGGCTAACTTACTAAAAAGCATCCTCACTGATGCTGAATTTAAGTGAGAAAAATAATGAAGATTTGTAAGAAAACATTTACTTTTAGGTAACATGCTGATTATCTAGAGGCAAGTAATACTCATTCACTTAATTCTTAAAATGTTTGGAAAAATATTTGCATATTTTATAAAATTATTGTGTGGAAATTTATGTATGTTTGTGATTACAAGTATAATGATTATGAGGGAGAGGAACAAAAGATCCAAAAATCAGAGCAATTTGATAAAACACTGTGCAAAACTAAATCTAATTAAAAACAATGTAACTCTAGGAATCACTATTCTAACTCTTGTAAATTTTACAAAAATCTTAAAATTACATTCACAAATAGTTTTAAAGTTTACTAAAGAATGTAAGTGTCCAATACAAAGTGTTTTTCTTAGCAAAAGAAGTCAAATTAGGAGTACACCTCTGGAATGGGTCTTCCTAGATATTGTTCTAACAAATAAATAGAATGTGTAGTGTTGAAATCAGGCTATTGGCATCTCCAGGATAGGAAAAGTAAATTTTGTTTGGTAATTGTTTAAAAATGAAGGACAGAGAGATTCTGATGCTAACAGGATGTCCTATGTTTTGGTTTCATGGTTAGCAGTGTCTGAATTAAGATCTAGACATTTTTTTATCCCATAAAATATATGTTAGGAAAATTAGGCAATTATAAAATTGAGGTAGCTGAAAGCTATCATCTTGGCCAACAACATACCTAAGTAAAAATCAAGATGCTTGTTGGCATTCAGTGAAAGAGTTATGTTACATATTTTCTCTCAGGCTCTACTATCTATAAACTGTCTACTGATTACTGTTTTGTATTTTAATCCTTCAGGAGAACTGATACATTTAAAGTGGAATTAAAATACAACAGAATCACAAGAGATGTGTTGGTAAGTTAACAGTTGACATTATGGGAAAAGAAAAGAGGGACCTGAAATGTAGCTTTGGGAAATGGCAGTGGAAATGTACACATTGTGGCCAATTTTCAGCTACCAATGTGACGTCCTTAAGCAGAAAGAATAAGGGCATCACTATGGCTGAATTTATATATCAGCCTGGACACATTTTCATGGTACTTTTGCATACTGAGAAATCAGGAGCAGTAAACAGATAATCCACATGTACTACCTAGTAATGAACAGTTTGAACAATGTTACTGATGATGCTCTTAATCTGTTTACTGTGACCTGTAATACAGTACCACAGATGGGTTGACTATGAAACAATGTTTATTTTGGCTCATCATACCTTTGGAGGTATAGAGTAAGGGGACAAATTTTGTGCTAACTCTCTTGTTCACAAGGTCAGGAGATACACACAGATTCTATGTAGATGTGTGTCTGATCTCACTCCCTTTCCTTTGTCCTTCATACAATGATGGTCAATTATATTCTCTCTAGAGTTCACATTTCAAGCATTAAAAACCAAGCCTCGCTTTGAGTCTGTGAGTCCTGATTTACATATTAATGAAGATAAAAATCAAACTGTGTTCTGTGTACATGGATGAGGCCTAATGGCTCGGGGTTAATCATACTGTAGTTGTAAAATTGCTTTTGCTAAGAACTTAGTCTCTTAGATGGACCAAAGGTATCTGCACTTCATTGAACAAAGATACTTCACTGTTCTTCAGATTCTGGTTGATGGAGCATGTAAATCTCTGAGAATGGTGAATATGTGGAAGACACTAGAAGTCTTCATTGTTAGTGTAATCCTTAATATTGATGGAGGAGGGTCATCTGTCTATGTGTTACTTTCATTGGTTAATA
>LOJH01063819.1:0-10676 GCA_001685095.1 Ellobius talpinus
AATAATAATAATAATAATAATAATAATAATAATAATAATAATAAAAACTCCTTTTGGCCTCATACCTTAAGCAAACCTGGATGCAAGCAGCTGTGGTTGGAATATGTCCCAGATGCCAGGCTGCCTTGGCCACTCTTTAGAAACTGCCCTGATATGACAGATAAAGATGACGAATGCTGCTTCTCTCTGTGAGGAAAAGGTAAGTTTATGAGAAATTCTGCAAAGAGTATGTGAGTCAGGATTCCACCTTTGTTGTAACTACCATGTGGGGGTGGGAAATCCACTGCCCAGAAGAGTCTAGAGAGTGTCCTGAAGGACTGAGGAGATGGTTAAAGCTGTAGATGAGTGGTTGGATGGATGACGAAAACTTGCAAGACTTACAATATAGTAATACATTGCTGAAAGTTCACTCTGCAGATGTATGTATTAGGGATATCCTGGAAATGTGGGTGGTGGGGAGGAAGACAGATTTGCTAAGCATACTCTTGACAACAGCTTCTATATGGCCAACCAACTTGTATCTATCATCACTTCCATTCAAACAGTCTAGGAAAAGTCTTCCCAAAGTCAACAATAGTTTGCAAAACCAAACTGAGCCTTTATGGATTCCAGATTACCTGAGAGGATTAAAGGGAAGATGGTGATCTGATGCCAATAGTAATGGTTATGGCGGTGCCGGTGGAAGCAGTGGTGGTGGTGGTGATGCTGATAGTGTTGGTGGTAATAGTGGCAATGATTGTGATGATAATGCTGATGCTGGTAGTGATGGTGATGGTGGGGACGCTTGTAGCAATGCTGATTGTTGTTGATGGTGATGGTGGTAATAGTGGCAGTGATGGTGATGATAATGCTGATGCTGGTAGTAATGGTGATGGTGGTGGTGATGCTGGAAGTAATGGTGATGCTGGTGGTGTTGCTGCTGGTGATGGTTGTAGTGATGGTGATGGCAATGCTAAAGGTGATTATGGCAGTGGTAGGAACAGAGGTGTAGTAGTATTGGGGTGGCAAAATAGTTGCTCTAATCTAGGTCCTAGATCACATTATATGCCTCACATATAAGAATTTACTTATTCTCACATCCCTTCTATGAGACTAAGACTGGAACTATTATCTCCACATTTTTAAATGAAGATTTTCTTTCTATGTAGCGTATAGACAAAAAATAACATTATCCAAAGCATGTAAGGAGTAAAAACAGTGATGTTGGAATTCAAATACAGGCACCTCAGCTTCTGTCTGTGCTGAATATGACGTAGGGCAGAAACTGAAGCACCCAACACGTACGAAGGCAGCCGGTGTGCTAGAAAGTCTTGAGGATACAACTGCAATTCAAGGAGACTGGGATGATTAAGAGATGGAATAAGAGGGATTCTTCAGTCCCCTGACCATGGTGTAGTCCTTTTAATAGAAGTGGAGCTGCTTCTGTGAGGCTCTGGAGGGCAGGCTTCTAGGCCAGGCTTTTCATATCGAAGTTCTCGAACTGGTGCCCATAAAACTTCTGATGTGTGCAGAAATTACAGGTGAGATATGTACGTTCAAACTGGAAACACATGAAGCTAAGCAGAGCCAAATTGTGCTCTTTGTGGGATCCGCAGGCATTTAGCACCCCTGTCTCTAGCTGTCTAAGCATGGTAAATCATCAAAGGTGTGAGAGAAGAGAAATTGGTTATATTACTTCACACAGCTACGAAGAACCCCTTAAGCAATATCTCAAGGAACAAATTTTGGAAAATGGTGTACAAAGTCTGATGCGGTCTTGAATACATCACTCAATTATTTACAAAGAAATGAAACTTCTCAGCATTTCTCTTGATCATCTGCCCTCTCCAATCCGTCGCTGCGGCCCCAGCTCTCTAGACAAGGCATTATAACCAGTTCTCCCAACCGCTTCTATTGCCCTCATACCTTCCTCATGCTCCCTGTCCTCTGCCCACAGCTCTCCCAGGCTTCTGGTCCGCCTGCTTCCCCTTCAGTCACCAGTGTTTTCTACCTGGATACCTTACTGTCCCAGGAGCCTTTGTTATGTTTTTAGCCAACAGGCTATTCTCCCCTGAGCAACTGTTGAAAATCAGCTAGGTTTAAACCAGGAGTTACTCAGGGCGCCTTTGTTAAATCTCATGGCTGATGGGGGAGTGCAGGGGGCACGGGTTGGGGGTAGAGTTAGTGGCAGGCACCTTGCTGTGACAGTCTATGAGACTGTAACCTTTACTTCTCAGAAAGAGATCAGCAGCATCCCCAGGTAGCTGGACTTGGGGAAACTGACAAGCTCCCTGCTGTGACCCTGCCCTCAGAAAGAGCTGGATCTTTCTCCCTCCTGCCTCCAGCTGCAGAAGCCACCAGCCTGTAGCACTCAGTACCTAGGTGTGATGGCAGGAGGCCTTTCTTTCCCTCCAACCATGAAACCTGAAAGAGTGGAACCCCATTCTGTCTCACAGCCCTGAACTCTCTTCAGGACCTTTGTCCGCAGCATTAAGAGCTTCCTAATAAATTTCTTACTAAAAGGGATAATCCACCTCAGTGTCCCTCTTGAATTCTCAATCTGAGACCTCCCATTTTCTGTTACCTTGACTTCAAGCTTCCTGCCCAACCCTCCACATGCCAGGACAATCTGTTTTCTCTCAGATACTTCCCATTCCAGACTTGCATGAATTTCCACATTTACCCCAACCCTTTACACTGCTCCATTTAAGGCTGAGCCGCTCTTCCTTTGGTCCTTCAGGTGAAGCCTTCTCTAGGATTTTAAAGACCAACTCCTTCCTTTGAGCTTTAGTCCCACCCTGTTTGATTTTAGCCCCAATGTGCTTTTGTCATTTCCCCCCAGCCCCGCCCCAGCCCTCTCTTTCTGTCATTCCTGCATCTCTTTGAATCATACTTCTAAACCATCCTGGAGTCCTCTACTTTTTGGTCTCCCCTCCTCAATTCACCCTAATATAGCATCTGCCCAAAATACAGTGAGAGGGATGCCCTCCATGCTGCTCACTCCAACTGCAGCGCTTCAATTCTGCTTGACTTTTGTCCATTAAGGCTTATGATTAGAACATGAAAGCAAAAAAGCTAGCTTAATCATACACAGACTTCATCCTGGGGTAACAGAGGCAACTCTGCAAAGTTCAAAGACCAACATCACACTTCAGGAAAGACTAGAAAAAGAGCAACATTGGCAACCCGGAAGTGCTTTCTCCCTGCCTTTGCCCTACTCCCTTAGTCTCTGTAGGTGGTTGGCTATCTTCTGTTCATGTAACGCTCCAATAGGTCACCACCAGGCTTCTAGTCTTCAAAATCCTGGGAAAAATCTTGATCCTGCTGAGCTGTCCATCACGTCTTAAGTCTGTCTGAGGAATGAATATTGTTTAGGCTTAACCACACTCTGCCTCCGTCCATACCAAATAAGTCATGCTCTACTTCAGAGAACACAAAGAGTAAATTTAATCTACTTTTACATACATCACTCGTGCAGACACTTCAAGACAATTATCATGTCTCATTAAAGCCTTCTCTAAGCAAAACATCCTCTGGTCCTGGCCTTCTCAAGGCCCGTCGTCACACTAAATTGGTGATTATCAAGTGCAGTCTCCCAAATTAATTGCATCAGCACTACCTGGGGAAGCTTGCTAGAAATGCAAATTATTGAAACCAATTTCAGATTGTTGAAATCAAATGAACCAAGAACTCTGGTGCTTAGACCCCGACACTCTGGGTTTTACCAAGTCCCCCACGTGCACCTCGTGTATATGTTGAACTTTAAGAACCACTGCATAAAAGTTTGATCTGTCTTCTGAGTTTCTCAAAGCTTGTCTCACCCTCAGCTAAGCACCATATCACAGGGGTGAGATTGGCAAGAGACATAAAAACTAGTATGATCTCTGTGGTTTTCATTATCTTTATCAACTCTGTATTAGTCAGTCTGATGTTGCTGTAACAAAATCGTTGAGATAACATGCAAAGAGAGTATGTTTGCTTTGACCCAGAGCTCTAGGGATGCCAGACCAAGATCAATTAGTTTCAGTGGTTTGGTCTCCAGTGGGAATGTGGAAAGCAAAGAGAAAGAAGGCCAGTGGTCCACAATCTCATTCAATGGCTTGCCCCCCAAAGATCTAAGGACTTCCCATAATACTCTACTTCACAGAGATCCACAACACCTCCTGATAGCATTAGTCTAAGCTTCAAACATTCAGCACATGGATCTTTGGATAGTAGTCATCCAAACCAGAGCCAACCACCATAATTAAAAGGAATCTTGTACAACTGTCCATTGCTCTTTTCTTTAAATTCCTGACTTACTCAACCTTCTATTATTTTGTTCTGTAGAGCAGCTCATTCATGGTAGACTCAATAGATAATCATCGTATAAGTTAACAAATGAATGAATAAAAACTATTCACATATAAGTTATAATTAAACCATAGGACTGATTCATATTACTTGTATGTCCAACTAAGATACCCAGGACCTTTTTCTTCTAACTGATATTGCTCATCACTGTGTATGCCAGGCTAGCTGTCCCAGGAGCTCCTGGGGACCCTGCTTTCTCTGCCCAGTATCTTTCACATGAGAGTGCTGTGATTACAGGCACACACCACTGTTTAAGTGTGTTCTAGAGATACTAACTCAGATTCTTGTTAGGCAAACATTTAACTCACTAAGCCATCTCCCCAGTACCCAAATCTAAGCTTTTTACATTCAGTCTATCATTTCTGATTTTTAAAATTCTTAGCCTTTTAAATATTATGATTCTATCATTCAAAATAACATTCTGCCTCTTCTGTACATTACTCTTAAATTTTATCATGATTAGATATCCTTCAAGTCCCTGTTCACAAGCCATTTAACGTTTTTAAACACTCATCTGGTACAAGTACAGAAAAGATCCAGTTTCCATGTGACAGGAGCCAGAGCTGTGAACTCAAAGAGACTAGAAACCAAATTCTTCCACATTATCAGAGACTCCCAGAATCCACTTCGCAAAGAGAGCAGATATAAGCATACAAAGATATCATTCTTATGAGCCCCGTCTGTTTCATGCTGATGTGCCCTAGTACCCAAGAAGCTGGGTGCCTTCTCCTCCCTTGTTTTCTAAGGTAATTATTCTAAGATGATATTTTAACTTCCCTAATAAGAAATAAATTTAGTCCTGGGCAGGGCTGTCCAGCTCCTCTAAAGACAATGATTGAGAACAGATCGGAATCTTCCAGAGAATCTGCTAAATCACACATTGATGGGATTGCTCCTCCCAGAGAATCTGATTCAGGAGGCCTCCTGTGAGAAGCAAAGACAGCAGTTTCCAATTCCCTACATGATGCTGGTACTTCTTCTGGTCCAGGGACCAAAGTTAAGAGAATCCTGCTTCCTCAGTGCACCTGGGCCATCCCTGGAAGTAGGCCTCTCATATCCCAGCATTGTATCTCTTTAATCCCAGCCCATGCACAATTCATTTGCACTCCACTTTCAAACAGATAAAGATTAAAGAATATTAAACCAAACATAATTTGACTCAAAGAGGGCTCCAGATTCAAACCCTCATTCCATCTATAGTAAACTGCCTCCTAAGTTAGTATGTAAACTAACCAAGGGCCTAATGTCAGAGATTGTTTCATAACCAATAGCTGTCTCACTCAGTTACAGTTGAACTTCTTCCCATTATGAATAGCCAGCTGATTCAAGTAAGGCAAAATGCTGAAGTCTCTGGACCTTCAGAAATACCACTTGACCACAAGGCAAACACGAGTTCTAAGGTCTGCCAGACTTGTGGACGGTTCTCTGCTCGATTCATTGAACATGTCTAAGGCTTGGCTTTTGACAGAGAATGCAGGAGGTTTGCATGACCACGATAGACAGTTTCTGAAGCTCTCAGAAAAGAGCCATGCATCAGTGGCTTGCTTCATGGCTTCACATCTCCCTGCAATAATTACCATTCCTGTTCTCTATACAGTAGGCTGTGCTCTCTAGAATATACAGTTTACACAGCCATATAATGCTGAACAAGGCTCTTATAATTCTGCAAAAATCACCCCTTGGATGCCATTCATTTGGGTGACTTCATTCAGGTGATTTCTTGCTAAAGCTGAACTTGGAATTCAGCAGTTCAGGAGCTGGCTGTGAGGCCTGTGAGACAGCTGGAAGGTTTAGGCTGTGATCTGCAGGTGAAATACTGAAGTTTAGAGACTGTGTTGCATGTGCGGAACTTCTAGTCCACCCCCTTACAAAATTACACTTGAGCGAAGGGAATGGTAACACTACCTACAGGAAGAGAGACAAACCAACCTCTGAGATGGGAAAAGATGAACCCAAACTGAAGAGACTTTGTAAGGGCCAGTTGCAGAGTCCACATATGTCACACATGACCCCCTTAAATTCCCTGCTAGTACAGCAGTAGACGTAGCTTGTAATTAACAGAGAGGGGCAAACATTGGCCTTGACACATTTACCAATCATTTGCATTGGCTGAAGAGGTTCAGGAGAAAGGGAACTGGTGAAGCGTAGGTGTGTCGAGGGTGGAGTCCAGGAGGGTGTGCAGACACCATCTAGAGATTGGAAGATTTTCTTCAGCAGTGTGGATCAGCACCGTAAAGGACCACAGAGGCTGACTGTGGCGGGCGGTCCAAATCTCTGAGCAGGAAAGAAACTGCAGAAACCTCATCTAAGAGGTAACCTAGGCAACCCTGTTAAACAGGACTAGCAGCCACGCACACAGGACAAGCCTCTGCTCTGCTAGCCTCGGAAATTGTAGATAACAAATGTGTGTTGTTTTAAGCCTCCAGGCTTATGGTTAATTTGTTAAATTGTTAAACAGAAAGAGAACCTACTTCCTCTGAAATCCTCAGCCCACTTTGCAGCAAACCCTCCCATGCTTTTACCTCTGCTTCTGAGCCACCAGGCATCTCAGAATTGTCCAGACCCTGACTTGTCTCTCTTGTCTACGTACTTACTTCCTCTCGGTATCTAACTGTCCATATTTAAATCAGGAGGATTGGTCCACAGCCTCACTGAAATTCTTGCTGATATTTGCAGCAACCTATTATTCCATAGCAAATACATGATGAATCCTTTAACTTGAATAAGCCCAACATTTTCCCTCTCCATTCTTATCCTGTGGCCCTTAAAAAAAAAAAGTCATTCAAACACACAAATTAGCAATAGTAAGATCTCACTAGTGTGGAAATATTTGTCTTATTGAAAGCAATCAGAAGGCATGCACATTTTGCAAAGATTATTTTCAAAGTAGCAGAAAATACTGGGGTGTTAAATGAAGTGATAATCCCCCCACTGGAGGAGAGTGCATTAAAAACTGTTGTCTTGAGATGAAGAGGCCTGAGGTGATTTCTCATCTCCTTTTGAGGCCTACAGTCATCCTGTCACTCCCAGAGTGCCTGGCTCGGGGAGAAAGGAAGTGAGACTTCCAAGATCCTCCGAGTCATGTCATGACGTCACTCAGGTTTCAGAAACGTCTCTAGCCTCCGTGTTACTTGAAGATGAGAGCTATAATACTCTGGTTTTCTAATTTGTGTTGATTTTAGGTATTTTAGATTATAATGCTAATGGCTCTTGGGGGAATAATGAAAACTTTTCATGGTTGGCAGTTCTTGAGGATATGAGTGATGCAGCTAATGTCAGATATGTATTCAATGTCCCTTTGTTGTGGAATGCTTCAAAATCTTCACAGTCTGTTACCCCACAGATGCTCCTAAATACACCTCTTCTGCATTTGACTTTTCTAGGTGTAGAGGAGGGAAATGCAGCTAATACTGAAAAATTAAATTAAATTTTAAGATACTTGGTTTAAGCTGGAAAAAGCGGTGGATGTTTATCATCCGGTCACTTGGGAGGCCAAGACAGAAGGTTCCAAGTCCAAGCCAGACTGGGCTTCACAGCAAAACGCTGTCTCAAAACCAATGCAGAAAGAAAGAAAGAAATAGTTCTTGTCTTACAATACTCATTTAACTGCTAGGTAAAAACAATTGCATCAAATGATTAATCTTATATGTATAAGACAGCTCTACCCTCTGAACATTAGCCTTTTAGTCACAAGGCCATATATTCCTTTTCAAATATATATTTTAATATCATACTTTTATTAATTCTTTGAGGATCCGTACAATGTATTTTGGTCATAGTCTCTCCTTACTCCTCCCCTAACCCCTCCCAGACCGTCTCATCTCCCCACCCTCTCCCA
Organism: Ellobius talpinus; assembly: GCA_001685095.1. NCBI lineage: Eukaryota > Metazoa > Chordata > Mammalia > Rodentia > Cricetidae > Ellobius > Ellobius talpinus. Next base: position 8,171 of record LOJH01063819.1, read on the forward strand.
AAGTCATGTCCACTTTTGTTTAGTTCCGATTTTTTGTTGTGTTAGTAATCCATCCAGTCTTATTTGTCCTACCCATATACTCATTGGTGTGAGGCCATTTACTGGAGTGTGATCAGCTACAGGGGACAAAGCCTTAAACTCCCTCGCCCAGAAGCCATCATGGTCAATAATAGGTCCTCAGTTAGAGGGAGGGGTTCACGAGTCCCACCCCCTCCTTGATAGACTGTCGAGTGTCTTGATCTGGGCAGCTCTTAGCTAGGCAAGTGAGCTCACGGGTGCAATGGTCCTGTCCTGTCTGGAAGTTTTGTTGCAGTCCTCCCTGACCTCTGGCATTGACGGTCTTTCTGCTCCTTCTTCTGAGATAGTCCCAAGCCTTGAGAGCTGGAAAAGGGGATTGATACAGATATCCGTGACACTTAATTCGCTGCGCTTTGAGGAACCGAGTTTCCAGCTCCAGTATTAGCCACCATCTGCTGCATTAATCTATGAGCAGAGAGATACAAATTTAAAGGACAAATTGAGACCTTGTCCATTTAGCAAAATAATAGTAGCAGGTTTGCTCATTGAGTTCGAGAGCTTCCTAACCATGGGTTTTGGGCCAGATTTGAAGAACAAGATGTGTTTGTGCTTCAGGAGTGGACCTTATATCCTATCAGGAAACAGCTGGTTACCCCTATACGTGCATGGGTGTATCTTGCCATGCCAGTCATTATTGTACCTCACACAGATCTGAGTACTACTGTTAATGATGGCTTTTTTCCCATGGCAGCCTACATAGCACCTTCCAGGGCTCTGGAAACTAGCCAGCAGTAAGGAAACTCCCTTTAGTACCAACTTAATTTCTCCATGCTGTGACCAAAGCGTATAGTGCCATCAGCAATAGAATCTTACCATCAAGTTCTGATGGACAACTGAAACAATGACATAGGCTGCATTGTTTGGTCAGGGGCAGGGATCTCTCGAACACCCTGACCAACAATGCAAGGGGAGGTATCCACACTTGGCACTGGGCTTCTTATTCAGCAACCTATGGCTACTAGAAAGAAGAGTATCCCCTGTACAGGGTAAAAAAAAAAGTCTTAAGAAGTTAAAAATGAGAGATATAATGGGGAAACAGGCAGTAATGGGGAGGGAGGTGGGGAAAGAGTTGGGAGGGTAGGACATGAGAAGGGTGGTTAAAGGACGATTAACATTAAAGAAGTTTGAAAAGACCATATAGAAATCTACTGTTTTATAAATAAATATGTATTTCTATATATGCAATATGTATTCATATACTCATATAAAAAGGCATAGAGTCATACAATGTAAAATATTCTTTTGTTCTGTTTGTGTAAATTTGTCACTGAATTTTCTATCTAATTTCTTAGTTCCTTAAAGTAAAATATTGCCTCTCCTATCTCTAGTATCCCCTCTTGTTCCTTTATCTCTTTTTCTAACAGTCTCACAAAGATATCCCAAGGATAACAAAATCTAAATCTAAAAGGTAACTTTAATTCTCTTTTTTCATAAGAATTGTGTTTAGTAGATAATGGACCACCAAATAATGTTTTTAAACATTTAAATAATGTTTAAAAATGAATACTGTGTTCATTTATTCATTACTCCTTCCAGGGCTAGTTTTATGCAAGCTATGAATTCACTTGGGTTATGTCCCTGCAAGAGTCTAAGGAATAAAATTACTCAGGTTTCTTTTATTCCCACTGTGCCAGAGAAGCAGCATTTCTCACCATGCACTCGTCCCTTCTCCAGCTTCCCTCTATGATGGGGCTTCACCTGTGTTGGTCCCCTTGACTCCTGTTCATCACTGAAGTTGATCAAAACTCCCTGGAAGCGGCCACTCTTGGCTGAGCATAATGCAACTCCCAGAGTACTCAGACCACTTCTCCACCACCTGCATCACACTGGTGATACCTACCCACTGTCTTGGTTTTCACCCTCATCAGACTGGAAGGCCACTGGCCTTCCCTGATGCCTAGGGGACTTGACCATTGGCCTTCCCTGATGCCTAGGGGACTTGACCACTAGGATTCCCTGATGCCTAGGGGACGTGACCACTGACATTCCCTGATGCCTAGGGAACTTGACCACTGGTATTCCCTGATGCCTAGGGGACTTGACCACTGGGATTCCCTGATGCCTAGGTGACTTGACTGCTGGTATTCCCTGATTCCTAGGGGCATTGACCACTGGGATTCCCTGATGCCTAGGGGACTTGACCACTGGGATTCCCTGATGCCTAGGGGCCTTGACCACTTGGATTCCCTGATGCCTAGGCGACTTGACTGCTGGTATTCCCTGATGCCTAGGGGACTTGACCCTGGGATTCTCTGATGCCTGGACTTGACCACTTGTTTTCCCTGATGCCTAGGGGCCTTGACCACTTGCCTTCCCTGATGCCTAGGGGATATAACCAATAGGATTCCCTGATGCCTAGGGGCCTTGACTGTTCCGGGAGCTCCTTCCGCTCCTTCAGCCAATAGCTGCTGAGATACCAGCCCATTGG
>LOJH01063820.1:0-10676 GCA_001685095.1 Ellobius talpinus
AAGGAAGGAAGGAAGGAAGGAAGGAAGGAAGGAAGGAAGGAAGAGAAAGAAATCCATGCTTCCAATGAAAACCATCGTGTTTGCCAGCAATGGTGTGATTTACTTCAAGCTCCTTGGAAGGAGAGTGATTTCCTCTGAGCTCATGAGATACATTGAAGTAACGGTTGATAGAACCACCATAAAGAAGTGGGTAGCAGCAAAGAGGCATCTTGAAGGGACTGCAGGAGAGGAAGGAAGGAGAACAGGAAGGGAGAAGGAATGTAGGAAAGGAATGAGGGTCCATCACGATGTGTAGGAAGGAAAGTCTATTGCAGGACCTGTGTCTCAGGGACAGAGGCCATCTTATGTTGAGAGTTCTTCAACGCCTGCAATTCTTAATTCTCAACCTATTTCCATAGGCAGTTGTGCAGACACCAAAATGAGTTAACCGTCCACTGCCTCTGTGCTATAAATAAAAGTTGCATTTGGAAGAGGTCACTCGAACTAAATAAACCTTGAATGGTTAAATCTCTGCTGAATATTTAGAAAAATCAGGCTTTAATTCTATGAAAGGAGACATTGAACACAGTGACAGAAATATAGCTTCTGAGCCGTAAACTAAAGACAGGTTAATATTTATATTTGGTTAAAAGGGATTGTTCCTGTGAATTGAGGGCACATTTCCAACAGAGCCCGGTGGCGGAGGCTGCCAACACTTGGGAGTATGAACACACAGCTCTCGGGAAAGTTGGCACAGCCTATGTTACCCTTGGAAGAATAACGGTCAAGTTCTTACTGAGATCCTTCGAAAAGATTTATGCTCCAGAAAAGTGAGGTGCTCAGCCAACTCAATGGGCTCCAGATGGTCAAATAAGAGACAAGCCTTCCCCTTTTTCGATACTTTTTTCCTCTGCGTGACTCTCCTCATCCAGTCATAGGAAGGTCTGTGAAAGAAGAGAGGCTGGTCAACGTGCCGAAAACGCATTTCACTCAGTGGAAGATATTAACCTACTGACTGTAACTATTGGCCTACTGCCAGGAGCGTGTGTGAAATACATGCCCTGTCCTCCATATCTGAAGAGAAAAACACCCACCCTCTGCCAACAGAGCCCAGATTTGGAGTTGTTTTTTCTAGGCAGGATAGGTTTTCCATGGCCTATCCTGAATCTCTTACTTGGTATTCCTTTTGAACAAGAAAAACCTAAACATTAAAGAAGAGATCAGGGTGAGGCCTATAAATTCAGAAGTTTATTGGCATCTAGGAGGCAGTTCAGGGTACTGGGAAACAACCAAGGCTGTGTTTACCACAGCATCACGTGGATTATCTGCAAAACTCATTATGAAGAGAAAAGCCTAGATCTCACTTCCAGAGACTCTGAATTTACTGTTTACTGAATTTGCTGATTTACTAGGAATGAAACTGAATCACAGGAGGCATTGTAAACAAGCCTCCCTGATGACTCCTGAGTCATTCATTGTCAAGTAGTCTTGAAGAAGTATTCCAGGCGAAGAGAATGCCTAAGATGCAAAAAAAAAGTGCTTTTGATGTTCGCCTGTAATTCTAGCCCTCGGCAAGCCAAGATGGGAAAATCATCACAAACTCAAGGACAGCCTAGGTTACACAGTGAATTCCAGGCCAGCTTGGGACAGCATAAACAATTGTAATACCGACAACTGTACCTAGGTTCATGAGAAAGCTTTCCCTGTGCAGAGTTAGCTGGTCTGCATTAAATGAATCTAAGTAGTATGAAGTCCCTTATAAGATAACCAGTCAGGATGCAACTGTGATTAACATTTGTAACTTCAGGAGAGCCTCTGAAGCACTGTGGTGCAGAGCCTCTCAGGCTTGCACTGAGAGTATGAATTGAATGGGGGGGGTCTTCTTAAGGTATAGATTCTGATTCAACGGGCTTAGGCGGGACCCAAGACGGTTTTCTGATGGGCTCCTAGGAGAACCCAGTGTGATGATCTGAGTAGCTGGGGCATAGGAGACAATGGCTAAGTTCTGACTTGAGAACTAAATACTCAGCATCCATTCTGTGCCTGAGACTTTCTTGTGTTTCCTTGTGGAATTCTTAAACATAGACTAAACCCAAAAAGGTATCATTTTACAGACAAACTGCAGCTTGGTGAGAGAGGTTGTGTCTACCACAGCTATAGCTATGTTCATTGTAGCCAGACTATCTCCAAAGGAGGCTCCTTATAGAACAGTAGGGATTCCCTCCAGCAGGGTCATCACTAGCCCCTCCCCAAAGCGGTGGACCCACGAAAACTGAAAGACTTGCACCACTCTTACACGCTGGATATGTCCATGAGGCTGAGGTGCTTTTCATAGCCTAGTTGGCTAGCGACTTCCCGGAACTCCTCAGTCATACGAATCAAACCAAGATCCAAATTAAACTCAGCAGGGAATTTCAGAATCCAATACCTGAAAGGTATAGAAAGGACTTTTGACAGCTGGGAGATTTCATTCAGACCTCTTTAGAGACTATGGTACCATTTTTATAACCAGAATTTAACACGGACTCCAGTAGCCACGTAGTTCCAAGTTGTCCACTCACATCCCCAGCAATTCCACCATGTGTCTTTCTGCTTCTTCCATCGAAAACCAAGATCCAGCAACCCTAAACTTCTTCCTGACTTACTACAGAGCCAGCTGAAGGAAGTGCCCCCCCACCCCAATTCATGGTAATGTATATGGTGAGGGAGTAGAAACCATTGAATCCACTGGATCTCTGAGCTGGTTTGACTCTGTAAGGCACTAGCCCCTACCTGATATCTAGTCCATAAGATAAATTCTCCCGTATCCACCAGGAACAGAGAAGAATTAATAGTTTCAAAGACAGCGAGGTGAAGTATTGGCTACTTTGAACAAGACAGGAATTGTTGACAAGTCCAGAACCCAAAGCTATAAGAAATTAAATCTGTAAGTGTATTTGTATTTACCTCATGAAATAGCAGACCTTCAGTCGGAACTCGTCACAGCCTTCTCCCCTGGCGTTCTGATACGTAGGCTCATTAAAGAAAATGTTCTTATGTCTTCCCTTTGCACATGCCTAGCCAACACTGTTCCAACAATTTACCCAAACCTCAGGCAACCCGAGTTACAGGCTGAGCAGCTCCAATTCAAAACCTTGAAATGCAAAATGCCCCCAAACTCTGAAATGTTTGGAGAGCCAACAATACAAGGAAAAACATTAACTCTTGAACTAATACGATGTTATAGTGAGAGTCTATTTACAGTAGTGTATTTTTGGACCTGTGTGTTATCATTATTGACATATTATTATATAAGTGTAGTAGATTTATATACTTAAGTGTACTACAGATTCTAGAAATAGGCTTCATCTAGCTTCCTCTGTGTGATTTTGGGCTTGAGTCTGAAGCGGGTAACTAGGAACTAAGTTTGTGTACCCCGGATGTATTTAATGGATTGTGATCCTTTAACCCCCTCCAATATGCTGAATATGGCATTTGAATTGCTTATGTTTCCTGCAGTGAGCCATGACTATTCCTAACATGTCAGTACAGCTATTCTGAAATTTGTCAAAACTCCAAGATGTGAAATGTTTGGGTTTCAAAGCTATGGATGATGTGAACTCAACCTGGAGAGAGTCAAACAGGCATAGAAGTAGGGTGTGAGCACATGGACACCGAGGAGTCAGACTTGACTTGTTAAGCTTCTGGGATGCAGTTTTGGTCTGATGGAGAAGTCACTTACAAATTAGTTACACCCTCCGGAGTACTTATCAACCAACAACCACAAACTGGGGTTACAAGCATACTGCAAAGTATACATAATTCCCAATTGAGAGTGCGCAGAGGCACCAATTTAGCCAGAAAGATTTTGAATTTAGGATCGGTATTTTATATAACAAGCACTCAGATCTCATGGGTATTTGAAAATGTCACGTTCAGGTATGTTGACACTAAGGTTGTGTTATTTGTTCCTAAGTCTATCCACTGGTTCTCCCAGAACAAACACCCCTACTGTAACCAGACACAGTGGGCATGGAGGAGGTAAAGAATCCAAGGAGGAAAAAGTCAGTCTTCAACGTTCATACCATCTAAAATTTCCCACATGCTCTAACAGGCTCAAATATCCCTCTTTATTTGTGTTTCGTGCATTGACAAACATGCTAAGGGTAAGAATGCTGCTTGCGGATGAGCTCTAGGGGCAGTGTATGGATCGTGTGGTCCATTCCCCCATCCTTCCCTACACTCTACCTGTCAGGGGTGGGACAATGGACATGGAATCTTGCTCCTTTCTAAGCCTGCTGCATTTAGGGTGAATGTCTTCTTAACCTCTCTAACATCCTCCTATCCCTTGAGCTTGTGGGAAGATGAAAGGAAGAAGTATGAAGTGTGCAGGCTCAGTTCCTTCTTGGCTCAGGAAGGTTTGGCAGGCAACAACAATGTTTGGGCAGACTTTCTAAGTCTCAGGCTCTCCCTTTCTGTAAGGAAACTCATACAGGGGCTCCTGGGTTAATATAAGGTAGAGATGTAAAAACACACTTAGGGATTATACATAAACACAGACCTTAGGAAATCAACTTCCTCAAACTCTGAGACTACTAGCATTATCGTACATGCACCTTTTAATCGTTTTTTTAGGACCATATTACACACAAAACCAGTAAGCAGCTGCTCACATTACAAAGTGGGCTTTCAACTATGAGGAATTTCATTTTCAGCCTTGTACAGATTTTTTGTTTGTTCGTTTTTGTCAATAAAACCAAAAACTAGCATCAATCAACAAATTACGGGGGAAAATCCTTCTAGTACATTCACTATGTCTTACCAGTAAGGGGAAAATATGAAAATTAAGCTAGGTTTTGCTGTCCTCACAGAAGGAAAATATTGAATCAGTGTTAAATAATCTTTCATTACACTAACAGTCTAAATGTTTAGGATGAATTCGGAGCCTTCAGCCTACAACTCCTATTCCATTTCACATCTTTCTGACATCTTCAAGTTCAGCAAAAACACCAAATATTTAGTTAACTATTCAGTCCATTATCCTGATGTCTCATCTAACATCTATATAGTCTCAAAACATCTGGATGACTGACTAAATAAGACCATTTATTTATTCATCTTAATTTGCTAACTTTAGATAGAGTATCTAAATACAGAACTTGATTTATGGCTATAAACATCACACAGCAGTTGAAAAGATATATGCAGAGGAGTTTTTCTGCCAGTTCGGTGGAAGATAAATACCATCGGTGCATCAGCAGAACTATTCTTGGCAAATAGCTATCATTCAGTTCTCCATTGTCATCTGTGCAAAGTAAAATAAGAGGTGAAGAGATGGCAGGGTTAATCTCTTCTTCCTTTAATATCACTTGAGAAAATACAGTGTCAACAACTCATAAGCCCCATTATATTTTGTAAGATTTATTTTTAATTATGTGTATATGTGTGGGTGGGTGTGCACGAAGCCGGAGGTAGTAATGGGAGTAACATACAGTTGCGAGCCGTCAGACATGGCTTCTGGGAACTGAACTCTATCATCTTTAGGAACAGCCTGCTCTCTTAACCTCCAAGTCATCTCTCAGCCATCTCTCCAGCCCAACCCCAATTATCTTTTTTACCTCCAACTTCTGCTGGTATTTCCTTGCAAACTAATGTAGATGGTGTCACCATTCTTCTGCTTTGCCACCAACAAATTTAGCAAAAATAAGTTCAGGACATCCAAGTAAATTTGAATTGGAAATAAATAGTTATTAAGTTGTTAGAACAGGTATGGCCTTGGCATATTTGAAACATACAAAAACCATGTTGATTGTCTGAATTTGATTGTCTGAAATTCAAATGTAAGTGATCATATCGCATTTATTTATTTGGGTAGGGGAGCTTTACGTGTGGAAAAGAGAGGACAGCTTTCAGGAATTACTTCTCTCCTTCTACCGTGTGAGCTCTGGGGATCAAACTCAAACCAAGGGACTTGCTGGTCACAGTCATTCTCTATTTTATCCAATGGCCCTACTCTGGCTTCTGGTTTTCTATCAATTAAAGAAATTAAATTGGTAAACTAATTGAACAAAGTTCTCTTGAGTGACTCCAATGCTCAATGATAAAATAGATACGCAAACAGCAAAACAAATGTGTGAAGCACAATTAATAACAACTCAGAGACTGATATTGGAGTTCAACCTGAAGACCAGAAAAGCAAAATAGCCAACCACTGGCTCTTAACTTGATCTCAGTATGAAAATGATGATCCTGCCTCCAGGAATCTCAGAATGAGACTGAGACTGGGAGCTGTCTCCTCTCATTTTTATAATCCTCTCTAGTCCTGGGATTAAAGGCTTGCACCACCACCGCCTGGTTTCTATGGCAAGCAGGCGTGGCTACTGGGATTAAAGGTATGTGTCATTGTGGCTACTGGGATTAAAGGTGTGTGTTATTGATGCCTGGTCTATAAGGCTGGCCATTGTGGCTGTCCTACTTTTCTGATCCTCAGGCAAGTTTTATTTATTAAAATATAAGCAAAATGCCACCACAAAGGTGCATAGATATATATGAGATATATACAAGTGAAGATTATAGTGGATTGTGCAATACGTACACACAGAGAGAAACACAAGTCAGAACAAAGCAATCATCATTGTAGCATGTACCATATGCATGCGAATATACACTGAGAAGTGGGATGGTAGAAGTTAGCACCATTTCGGATAGGTTATTAGGAATTATGACTATTTAGAAGGACAACTAATGGCCTCAAAGAGAATTCTAATGAAAGGAGAAAAATATGGAAGTAGAAAATGACACAGGGAATATCCCAGAAGTAAGTAGATAGTTTGTCTGGAGTATGAGCCGTGGCTGGTGAAGGAAAATAAATACAGAAGCCAATGAAACTGGAGAGACAAAATGGGTCCACCCTCCCACACCAAGGCATAGAGACTGAAACCTATTCCAGCAAGAACCTGCATGTGAGCTGAAGCAAGCGGCAGCCTCAAGATATACAAAGAGACCAAGGAGGAAGGGGTCGTACCAAACATCTCAATGCACGTGCTGAGCAGTTCATCTAGCGTGGCTGCTTTCCCGAGGCCGCTGGACCCCATGGTTGTTAAGCCGTTGTCAAAAGTCTGGAGACATTTCCAGCAGTAGACAGATCATCTCCATAGTTGTAGCAACCAGTGGTTTCCTCACCCTGTGGGAGCCTCTGTTCCTAATTATACTACAAGAAAACTCTAAACGAAGAAGAAGAGAAGATTGTTTCAGACTAGATTTAGACCACATCAAAGGACGGCTTTCCTATCTTTCCTAGGCCTGCCCAACTGCCATTGACTGTATTTTCTACAAGAAGTACAGATTGGCAGATGATCTCAATTGCCATAAGATAAAACAGCTGGCTAGAACGTCCCTTAGCGTGCACTGGGATGTGAGAGCCCAGAGGTGCTCTATGTTAAACACCATGCCTTTCTGCAGCTGAACAATTTTTAAAATGATATCTTGCACTTTCTTCCTATTCTTCCATAACAAGGTGTTCAGGAATGCCACACACTTTACTCAGTTTAATGGCACTGCAGATGTATTTAGGGACATACACTTTGGAATACAAATGCAGTTGTAAGCATCACCCTCACTGATCATGTAAATGTTCTGCAACTATAAGAAAAAGCCTAAACGTTTCCTAAACTTGCTAACAGAAACATTGTCACTATGAATACTTGTTTTAGTACATTCTTATTGCTGTTAAGAGACACCATGACCTAAACAACTTATAAAAGAAAATATTTATTGGGACTCATGGTTCCAGAGGGTTAGATTCTATGACCACTATGGTGAGGAACATGGCGGCAGGCAGGGGTGCTCTGAATAGACTACATCCTGATGTACAATCCCAAGGCAGAGAGAGAGAGCTAGCCAGAAACTTCCAATCCCACCCCTAGTGCCACACCTCTTCCAGAAAGGCCACAACTCCTAATCATTCCCAAACAGTTCCACCAATGTATGAGCCTCTGGGGCCATTCTCAGTCAAAACAACACTAGAAGCTTTAGTGATATTCCCCAACTTTGCTGACGAGGCCTTCCTAATGATGCTGGGAGGCAGCAATTATTATTCTCTACACAGAGACTCAACAATTTGATCCAAGCTATCCCATCTTTCAGGCCTAAAAACAATAACCCCATATTAAAACAAAACTTCTGGCCTCCCTTTCCCTCGTCCGATTCTCCCAGATATGAATCCTGTGAGCTGTCACCACATTGTCCCCTAATCTAGTATTAAGGGCATTACTCTTCTACAGCCTCTCAGAAAGAGGATGCCATCATAATTATTACCCATAGATGTAAGAGAATGCCATGGGGCAACTGGCGATGACAGATCTTAGGGTCAGTTTCAGAAAGTGTCCCTATTAGGGAGACAGTACCATCATATTTCATAGAGCCGGCCTCTGATGCCAGATCATCATAGGACATGGAGAAGCACAGAGGCCACCACGCTGTAAAGCAGTATCCATTTTGAAGAGTGGAGTATATAAATAAAGCCGTTACAGACTCTTCTGGAGAGCTGTTTGAGTCAAGGTTTATTTCCCTCTCCAGTGTTGTTTACTTGACTGGCAGTCAATGAGTATCAGACAATGCATTAGAAACAAAAGCTACCCCGGTGAAGGAAGGAATCATTCTGTCTTTGCCTTCTGCAGGCTCACAGTCGGCTGCAGAAGGCAGGGGGGAACAATGGCTAATGTCCACAGACATGGCTGTATTCATTCAGTGAAGTCGGCAAAGGACAGCATTTGGGTGAATCTATACACTGGGCATATATTGAGCCCATGGGCTTCATCTAATTCCAGATGAAAGAAAAGAAAATTTCTTGTCAATTCATTCTATATAGCCATGTCTTTGTGACTAGGGTCCTTTCTGGAGGATAAAAAGAATGGCTTCATGAGAACAACAGGAAGGGAACTCGCACAGTTATGCAGAGGCAACTCTTCCACATCTCATAACAAAGCCATCTTATCAGCAAACATTTCCTGACCACCTACCTTCACCAAAACCACCTCTCTCCCCATGCCACCTCTGGCTCAGCATGCCTTAACTCTCTTCCTGGGTTCATCTTTCTTCAAATGCCTAAGATCATAACTCTCCATAGAAAATTCCCCAAAACATATTTAATTTTGTGAATGAGTGTTTTTATGAATAAATGGAGTAAAAAGATTGCCCAAAGTTTGTCCGAATATGTGCAAATTTGCAAGAGAATAAGAGATCCCATAAATACTTGAGAGGTTTTGGTTTTTTCCTTTTTCAGCTTGATTCACTAATTTAAATTAATTTAAAAATTCCTGTCAGCCTTTTATATTTAACAGGGCCCATCCATAATCATAATAAGAATTTCATACCTCTTCTAGGACCTTCTGGGCAGCCCTTCCTCAGTTTCTCTCTAATGTAAGCTCCATTAGTGTATTTAAAAGTTGAGACTGAACAAATAGCAGTTTGTGGCTTTAAGCAGTTTTTCAATCAAACCCCAAAATGATTCTTGAGTTGTCTTGGAAGTGTTGAGTTCCCCACAAGTGGTTAGAAAGAACCCTATACTAAAGACCTGTCACTGTAATCGGAGCTGTATTTGTGAGCAGTGAAGAATCTGGTTTGTAATGGGCCAAGTGCACTGGCCTATTGGGTTACAATCTGTTTCTGCAATCATTAGGCCTGTCTGTGTCTCCACTTATCCTTGTCTTCTGCACATTTACCTGCGATCACATTTCACTCACATGGGCTTTATTGTGTCTACAAATGCATTTTCAAAAACAAAGATTCCACCTTGCAAAAACAATAGCATTCGTGTCTTAAAATGAATGGTAAGGAAAGACATTACCTATAATCTCATCATGCAAACATATAGTTTTCACTAATGTCAGGGTGTGCTTCCTTTGTCCTGCTGGGTGTATTTAGAGTTGCTTCTTATATAATCTTAATGGATTTGTTTTAAAAAGCACTCACAATCTATTTTCACACAGATAGTGTTCCCGGCCTGAAAAGATGTCAAGGGCAGTTGTCATCCCTGGAAAGGGCATCAAGACTGAAGAACTGGTCCATTCAACTCAAATTATAAGTGCTCTGGAAACCCTGAAAAAGAAAGCAAAACATCAGAAAAGAACCCAGTTAGTAAGTGGAAACCCTAAAGAACCCACCCGGTGCTGAAGCATTGCAAAGTTATTCCCTGAGGTCTGTGATGATTGAGATTTGGTGTGAACTGTAACCTTAAGATCAAATAAAAGGGAAACTTATTCAAAATAGTCATTTGGTGGCATGATTATTTTTTAATTAATTGGCAGTTTTAAAATTCGGCTTTTTAGGGGCCTGCGAAATGGCCCAGATGGCAGCATCTTCTACGAAAGCTGGAAGACCTAAGTTCAACCCTCTATATCCAGGTAAAATTTGAGAGAGGGAAATGGCTCTACACACATGCCAGAGCATGTGGACCACACCATCCCAGACTAATAATAAATAGAACTTAATTATTATATTTACCTTAAAACAACTCATATGTGTTTTGTTTGTTTCTTTGTGTAATGATCTGTCCTATCCCTTTAAGAGACAAGCCCCACCCACTCCCTCCCCCATCCATTGCCAAGGCAGGCGGATCTTCCTTCTGCTTCCAATCTGAGCCCCTTCCTTTTCTGTCTCTCCCCTGAAGAGGTAGCTGCTGCATGGTTCCTTTCCCCTGCCCCATCTGGTTCTCTCTC
>LOJH01063821.1:0-10676 GCA_001685095.1 Ellobius talpinus
GTGCGGGAGCCAGGCGGGACGAAAAGCAGGCCTGCTCTCCCTTATCACTACACATCTTTGATTTGTATTAAGAGAGAAAATTATAAAAATTCATAGAGTAAGTAAAATGTAGACTAGGAAGACTCTAGAAACAATGCTAAGAGTTGCTCTTTTGAAAATATAAAGTTGACAAAGTCTTACATAGCCTGCGATAAGGAGAGAAGGCAAAATCAGACATAAAAGTGGGATGCTGAGACTTATATCCCAGATATAGAAAGAACATAGAAGATTACAGTTAACAAATAAGTAAAACTAATCAGATTAGCTGAAGAAAATAATAAAAATTTTAGAAACATGCAGTGTATCAATACCAACTCATGAATAGAAAATATGAACATATTAGTTATTAACTGATAAGGAGAGTGGCCGCTAACTCAAAAAAAGCTCATAAAAGATGTTTAGGACCTTACTGGCTCACTGGAGAATTATACTGTACAGGATCATTGCCAAATTTTTCCAAAATTTATTGATGAGGAGGAAAAATGTTCATATTCATTTGACAAACCTATATTAACTCCATCATTGTGGCAAAACTAGAATACCTAGGAAAGCAAAGGTAAGTGGGAAGAAAAAGAAGAGAGGGGGATGGGGGAGAGAAGAACAGCAGAAGAAAATAGAAAGAAATAAAAGAGGTTTTGATGGATTCCCATGCAAAGCTCTTAATAACTTAATGGTAAACTGAGCTCAAAAGCCCATTCATTCTGTGATTAACCAAAGTAAGATTATACTAATATTTTGTAGGCAAGGGTAATTTTTAAATGCAAACGAGTTTGTTATTAATTAATATGAGAAATTGCATTATAAAAGCCACATGACATGAATATAGTTATTATCATACTCTATGGCAGAAGTTGAAAATGTTTTCCCTGAAGGTACAATAAGAGTAGCGTGCCCACTCATGGATTTATACCTAATATACTGCAAAGCCTGCCCAGTACAGAGCGTCCACTAGAAATAGCCATTGGGTCTTTCAGTCACAACTCAAAACCCTACAGTATAGGATCATTTCCCAAGGATGAGCTGAATCTTTGATATTTGTGAAGAGATTATACATGAAATGAGGATACTGTTGGTTTAAAACCTCACTGGTTAGCTTGTGAAAAGTGAGTTGGCTAAACCTTAAAAATATTTTATAGCAGTCAGAGATATTGAGTGTAAGTTTTATGATTTGGATCTTAGTTGTCTTTGAAAAGTGCATGTATTCAAATTCAAGGTTTTTCTTAAGTTGATGGCATCACTGGGAAGGCTTAGAAATCAGAGAGGGTGGGTACAGTTGGAGTAAGTCAGATCTCTGGAGTCAGGGTCTCTGAGGTGATTTTGAAATGTTGTCTCCTCTCTTCTCCCTCTGCTTTCGGCCCAGGAGGAAGTGCCAAAATCGCTCTGACTGTGCCCCTTACAATGATGCCCTTCCCCTCCACACACCCAGAGCATTGGGACCAAGGGCACACAAACTTCCAAAACTATGAGCTCAAATAAACCTTTCCCCTTTAGAAACCAATCATTTATTTATTTCTTAAATTTGTCCATTTATTTTACATCCCAACCACAGTTTCTCCTCCCTCCTCTCCTATTCCCTCCCACCAAGCATCCCTCTGCTCCTCTCTGCATACCCATCAATGCCTCCACTGTTTCTGTTCAGAAATGGGCAGGCCTATCACAGGTGTCAATAAAGCATAACATATCAAGTTGAGGTAGGACTAAGCTCCTCCCTTTGTATTAAGCCTGAGCAAGGCAATTCAGAATGAGGAATAGGTTCCCCAAAGCCAGCTCCAGTGTTAGGGACAGGCCCTGATTCCACTGCTAGGAGTCTCACAAATAGATCAAGCTACACAATTTCACACATATGAAGAGGGTCCATGTCAGTCCGATGCAGGCTCCCTAGCTGTTGATGCAGGGTCTGTGAACTCCTATGAGCCCAGGCTAGCTGTTTCTGTGGGTTCCCTTGTGATGACTTTAATCTCTCTTGGCTGATACAATCCTTCCTTCCTGTCTTCAACAGGACTCCCAGAACTTGGCCTAGTCTTTGCCTATGAATCTGTATTTGTAGAAGATAATTTTTAATCAGGCATGGTATTCATAATGGTGGGCAGGGATAGACACAAAAAAGAAAATAAAGTTAGAAGAAGCTGGGTTCAAATTAATTAGCAATGGCTACAGGAATAGGTTTGGATACAATATTGGAATGTGACCTGTGCATTGGTAACCAAGAGAGATGCAGTTCAGTACCATCCTTGTAGACCATCAAACCTATACATGAATCAATATGAACCTGATGAAACCAAACTCATTCTTGTGTCCATTCATTTGGCATGGCTTGTTGGGTGAGGCTTCTCGTTCATTTCCCAGCTGACCAGACCGAAAATAATCACACAGAAACCATATTATTTGCAATACTGTTTGGCCAATAGCTTAAGTGTATTTCTTGCTAGATATCTCTTCTATATTAAATTAACTCATTTCTATTATTTTATATTTTACCACAATGCTAGTAGCCTCCTGGCAAGGTTCTGGTTGCCAACTTGCATATTTCTTCTTTGGTGGCTTCATAGCTTCTCCCTGACTCTGCCTGCTCTCTTTCTATATCTTTTCCAGCCTGTTTATATTCTGTTAAGCCATTGGCCAAGAACAGCTTCTTTATTAATTAATCAATAAAAGCAACAAATATACAGAAGGACTTCCCACAAAAATGGATGAATCTCAGGGTTTAAGATTCTAAGAATCCTTATAACTGCAAATAGAAAAAATATGCTTATTGATCAGCTTAGCTGGAATCTTATTCAGTTTCTTTTATCCTATATGTTTAACTACTAGTTTCCTGAAAATATATGTATTTATATTCTCTACACTTGTTGATATACTCATTTGGAGATATGTGCTTTCTGTGGATGGGTGTAGGAGATTTCTTATTGATTACATATGTCTTATATTGAAATAAAGCTATTTCCTTCTCAATTGTCATACCCCGTCTCCAGCATGGAACAGTGCTGCTGGGTCACTTCTCCTGTTTGTCATTGCCCTACCATATCAGGAAAGGTCATGTGACAACTTCTCTTTCCTTTTATAATAATGTAAACTTTAAAAGTTAAAAGCCTGAGAAATAGTAATACGCAGTATGGAATACATAGGAAAGCATTTGAAAAGGGTGAAATATATAACAGAAATGTGTCATCTGATAATTTTGTTGTCATTTTCTGATGATACATCCAAATAACAAATGGGCTGTTCTCTTACTTAGCTTCCACTTGTCAGTTCAAGGATGGCATGAATGATGACCATGGGATGTAATATATGAGGAGGCAAATTAATCCAAATCTGAAGAAAATGAGAGATGAAAAGGCCAAGACAGAAATGGAAGTTGTTGGAGGAAGAGTAATGCAGAGTGGCAAAGGCAGAGAATAAGTACAAGGGACAAGGAGTAGTATGCCTCAGATTCAAATAGTGAGGGAAATAAGGAATTAGAAACAAAGCTTATTTTTGTTGTGAACCTAGCCTTTAACGACTGAGCAAAAGCAAAGAATAACCAGGCTACAATTCACAACCCTAGAGAAGTTAGATAAAAGGAGGACCCTAAAAGGGACACACATGGAGGACCCCAGGGAAGGGAAATAGTTAAGATCTCCTGGTTAAACTGGGAGGGGCGTTAGAAGGGAGGGGATAGAAACACAAAGGCTCAAGATGGTCAAATTGGGGAAGGGATGGAGAGAGAGAGCAGTGAAAGAGGGAGCCATTATGGGGTTAGGGAGAACCCTGGTGCTCCTGGGAAATTCCCGGAATTCCACAAGGATGACCTCAGTCAAAACTCCTAACAATAGAGAGGTTATCTGAGTTTGTTTTCCCACATAATCAAATTAGAGACTATCCTTATTGTCATCATAGAACCTACATTCAGTAACTGATAGAAGCAGATGCAGTGATCCCACAGCTAAGCACTGGGCTGAGCTCCTGGAGTTCAGCTGAAGAGAGGGAGGAGGGACCATATTAGCAAAGGACGTCAAGATCATGATTGGGAAAACCACAGAGACAGCTGACCCAAACTGGTGGGGGCTCATGGACTCCGTACTGATATTTGGGGAAACTTCATGGGACTAAACTAAGCCCTCTAAATGTGGATGAAAATTATTTGGCTTGATCTGTTGGGGGAGGGGAGTGGCTGGCAGTGGAATCAAGACCATTAGCTGGCTTTTTAGAACCCTTTCCCTATAGTGGGATATTTTGCTCAGCCTTGTTACAGGGGAGAGTCTTGGTTCTGCCTCAACTTGGTATGCCAAACTTTGTTGACTCCCCAAGGGGGGCCTTACACCCTCTAAGAAGTTGATGAGGGGTGGGATGGAAGGTGGTAGAGGCAGGAAAAGAGAAGGGAGGAAAGAACTGGGGTTGGTATGTAAAATGAAACAAAAAAAGAAACAAAGTTTAATACCTGCAGTTATAAAAGGGCATCTATTACTTTGTTTTTCTTTTTTCAATGTGTACACACACGCACACACACACACACTCTTTGAATACAAGTAGTTCCTAGATACAGAAACCCAGCCATGACCAAAGAACTATTTTATTATGATCATATGATTAATAATAATTATATATTTTTTCATTTTGATCTTTACAACTTTTAACAATCCCATGTTCTCTTTTATCTCCTTTTAAGACAGCAGAAATTCTTTCAACTCCTTCTAATATGTTTCAATGAGTAAATCTTTGGTTCCTGTTTAAGAAATAATGGAAGTAGAATTCTGTTCCCTTTGACTTTGTGGTTGCTGGTGCACCTCATCCTTGTTGGAACTCCTCCTCATCAGCATCTTTTTTGCAGATCACATAGAAGTCACTACTGTCATAGGTGGCTTGCAATAACCAGGCCAGGCCATAGCCACACCACTCTAATGGTTCTTTTATCTCTTTTCCCCGGGACTAATAGGATTAGGAAGTGGATTGAACGCCATAGAACTTATCCTATCTAAACAGTTCATTCCAGGAAACTGCTTCATTTCTATTTCCAGCCAGCCAGAGTCTTATAAAATGATTTGACTTAAGTAGTATCATCTCTAAAGCTTCCACCACAAAAGATTTGATT
This sequence comes from Ellobius talpinus, assembly GCA_001685095.1. Lineage (NCBI taxonomy): Eukaryota > Metazoa > Chordata > Mammalia > Rodentia > Cricetidae > Ellobius > Ellobius talpinus. The sequence continues at coordinate 5,108 of LOJH01063821.1, forward strand.
CCAGTGCTTGACCCACTAAAATGGAGGATGAGCTAAGGGACCACGAGTCTTTTGAAATGAATATCAGATTCTACAAATGCAACTGATTCTAATGAGAAAGAATATAAGAAAGATCATATATATATATTCAGTCCAATAAGGCAGAAAGAATCCAATAATATATAATTTTAAAAGCATTGATACAATGATTATCTTTATATTTAATTAAAGATAAAAAGTAGTATAATACAGAACAGTGTACGACGTGCTGTGGATGCTTAGAAGTGCAATAAGAAAGATGCTGTCTTAGCACAAACCTGGTCTTTGGATTTCAGCAGGAATTGTGGGTAATGATTTAGCTGTACCATTTGGAAAAAATGGAGAAAAAAGTCTCAGACAATTATACTTGATAATTTTTTTATTATATTTACTTAAAAATGCATCAGAGTATGTGAAGTTATACATGTCTTGAGGGCACTGGGTGTCTGTGGCTTATCTTGGTGTGGCAGCGTGGAAAACATAACAGGTGCTCAAAAGTGCACATTTGACTCAGTAAGGGAATGAATGTGGAACTGATCTAGTAATATTTGGTTACCTAAGCACATTTGCATAAGAATTGTGCTTGAGCAAATATGGCAAAGAACCTTTTGTTAATACAGCATGACACTTCTGGCTTGAAAATTTTTTGTTAAGCATGAAGTTGGCTTTGACTCATCTTTTTATTTCGAACCATACTCATGCTTACTATCATTTAGACTGAGACATGTGTCAACAATGTTGGCCAGCACATACATCATAGAGATAGGATCTCAATGATTGATGCAAGGTTTTCCAAATTCCTAAAGGTGTACAGACCTTTAACAGAACTATTTTGCATTATAAAATTTTCTAAAGTATTAGAGGTATTGTTTGACTATTTTTTTGTAAACCATACAATGAATAACTTGAGGGTGCTTATTTAGTGAATCAAAACACTTTGACTTTATATATTTAGTTTTATTTCCCAATGAACAGAACATCTTTGACCTTACAATGAATGGATCAGAATTGACAAGAATCTTACATGATAGATTTTTGATGCAGATTTCTGCTAATGGACCATACAATTAAGACGACCAATTGCTAATGCAGTTGGAGAAATTCCAGGAACTCTGATATGAAGGCTACCAGTTATAGTGTACTTTCCACTGACTGAAGGGGAATAATTTTTTTCATTGGTTTTACTGAGACCCTTGTACAAACTTAAGAATATTTCATTCATATGGAAAGAAATACTATTATATCTACTTTCTCAGTATAGTACAGGAAATGAAAGAGACATAGCTCATCTCTAGGTATCATAGTTCTATCTGATACTTCTTTATGTAATAGTAATTCCATTATTATACTTTATCTAAGAATATTGAGTGCACATAAATATCTTCACGATAAATTGATGTTTTTTAAGGATTAATAAATAATCAAACTCGAGGTGAAAGTCAGGGGTAATATACCCAATGAGTCAATTCTTTTTAGATATGCAATGTTGGTAGGTAATAAGGCAGGTTTCTTATAATTATACCATTTTATTTTGCTTTATTTTCACTGCAAGATTTTTACTTGGTGCTCAATAAATGTTTTTGGAACTAGATTGATTCATCAATAATATAGTCATAGTAAAATATTATTTTAAAAGGTATGGTTCCAGTATTAACCTCAACACAAGTATTTTAAAACACATAATTTATCTTTTAATCTCTAGTGCTAAGCATGGAATATAATATTCAATTTTGAGTCAGCTTATGTTAATTGAAAGAATGCATGAATAAGTTCCCACTCTACAATTAGCTGTGATCCAAACTTATTAACTTTGTTAACATGTATTATTCCAAAATAAAATTGAGACACATGAAAAAGAATTTCATATAATATCTAGGCACTTCATTTGGTTGTTAGTTTTATATTATTCTTCATATTTTCCTTTATATTAGAAGTAGTGAGAAATTTAAAAAGTTATTTATTTTGTGCTTCTCCTGTTAATTTAATATGAATGTTTAATAACATAAATAAATGTTATACAATATTCATACACACAGACACTTTCATACAGAATGTAGTGTTGGGAGTATAACTGCATTAAAATCACAATTTTATTTCTTTCAGATTCTCTCTGCATATGTTGAGGTGTGGGATCCCTCAGTGTTTCAGAAGACTTAACTGAAAGGTGAAATAAATCTAGGGTGCTTTGTTTAGCTCAGTGAGAAGAAACATGCTGAAGCTAAATAGGAACTGGTACTTTGGTGTTTGGAAGTAGTAGAAACCACATCTAAAAAAAATCTCAAAATCTTTCCTCTTGAAAGGCCTCTAGTTCAAGATGGAAATATTATCCGGAATCAGGAATAGCCTAATGTGGTCAGAACTCTAGAATCCTTGACCTTGAAAGGAGGAAACAAGAGAATTATAAGTTTGAATGGTGGTTTGAATAAAGATTCTACCCATAGACTCATAGATTTAAATGCTTGGTCACCAGGGAGTGGCACTATTATGAGGTGTGTCCTTGCTGGAGTGTGGCTTTGTTGGAGGAAGTGTGTCACTGGGAATCACAAGTCTAAACTTTTATATATGAAAAACAATTGGTTAGCTCTAGTTTAAATCTTTAGAGTGTATACCCATTCATCAATAGATTTTTATGCCAGGAGGTTGAGGGAAGAAATGGCTATATAGAATTAATCACCACCTTTGGTAATCAACAAATCCTAGAACGTCAGCTAATGATATTTGGACATCTTTGTTCTTGTTCCCTGGGTCCAGGTTGCCTCACGCAGGGTGATCTTTTCTAGTTCCATCCATTTGCCTGCAAATTTCACAGTGTTGTTTTTAACAGATGAGTAATACTCCATTCTGTAAATGTATCATATTTTTTATTCATTCTTTGGTGGATGTTTGTTTGCTTCCAGTTTTTTACTATTATGAATAAAGGTGCTATCAACATAGTTGATCAAGTGTCATTGTGGTATGATAGGGCATCCTTTGGGTATTTGCCTAAAAGTGGTAATGTTGCATATCTAGGAAGGTCAAGTACCAGTTTTCTGAGGGAATACCATATTGGTTTCCAAAGTGACTGTACAAGTGTTACTGTCACCCGCAGTGAAGGAGTGCTCCTTTTGCTCCACATCCTTTCTAGCATGTATTGTCACTTGTGTTTTTGATATTAGCCATTCTGGCCGGTATAAGAGAATCTCAGAGTCATTTTGATTTCTATTTTCCTAATGACTAAGGATGGTAAACATTTCTTGAAGTGTTTCTTGGAAACTTGAGATTTCTCCTTTGAGAATTCTCTGTTTATATCTGTATTCCATTTTAATTGAATTATTTAGTCTTTTGATATCTAGTTTCTTGAGTTATTTGGAAATATGTATTTTGGAAATCAGTCCTTTGTCAGATGTGGGAATGGTGAAGAGCTTCTTCCAATTCTATAGGCTGGCGTTTTGTTCTTCTGATGGTGTTCTTTACTTTACAGAAGCTTTTAAATTTCATGAGTTCTCATTTATTAATTGTCAATCTTATTTCATGTACAACTGGTATTCTATCAAGGAAGCTGTCTCCTGTGCCAATGCTTTCAAGCCTATTCCCCAGTTTGTCTTCTATTAGGCTCAGTGTATCTGGATTTATGTTGAGGTCTTTGATCTACGTGGATTGGAATTTTGTTCAGGGTGATAGACTCGGATCTATTTGTATTCTTCTACATGCTAACATCCAGTTAGATCAGCACAATTCATTGAAGCTGCTTTCCTTTTTTCCATTTATATTGCTTGTTTCTTTATCAAAAATCAGGTATCCATAGTTATGCGGATTTTTGTCAGGGTTGATTCAGTTCTACTGGCCAGTCTTTCTGTTTTTATGCCAGTATCATATGGTTTTTATTACCACAACTCTGTAGTACAGCTTGAAATCAGGGATGGTGATACCTCCAGAAGTTCTTTTATTGTACAGGATTGTTTTAGCTATACTAGGACATTTGTTTTTCCTTGTGAAGTTGAGTATTGTACTTTCAAGTTCTGCAAAGAACTGTGCTGTAATTTTGATGGGGATTGCCTTGAATCTGTACATTGCTTTTGATAAGGTAACCATTTTTCGTATGTTAATCCTATTAATCGAGGGAAATCTTTCCATCTTCAGATATCTTCTTTATTTCTTTCTTCAAATTAGAACTTAAAGTTCTAGCCATACAGGTGTTGGGCCTCATGAGGCCCAGGTAAGTCCTTGCTTGAGCATTAAATGAGATTCTGCTTTGACAGACAACAGACTCAGTGGGTGTGTGTTACCTTAGTGGTCAAGACGGGAGGGCATCTGGGTCATGCAACACTCACGATCCTGCTCAGCCCCAGGGAGAGTCCTGTGGTTCTGGCTCTGACCCCTGCTCTTCTGCCAGAGAACCCAGCATACAGGTATTTCACTTGCTTAGTTAGAGTTACACCAAGATAATTTATAATATTTGTGGATACTATGAAGGCTGTTTCCATAATTTCTTTCTCAGCCAATTTATTGTTTGCATATACCAGGGCTACTAATTCATTTATTTATTTGAGGGTTTTTTTAATCAAGCCACTTCACTGAAGATGTTTAGGTGTTTAACAACTGGTAGAGTTCCTTGGTGCAAGTTTGGGGGTCACTTATGTATACTAACATATCATCTGCAAATAGTGAAACCTGGACTTCTTCCTTTCCAGTTTGTACTTTCTTAATTACTGCTAGTTGACTTGTTGCTCTGGCTAGAAATTCAAGTGCTATGCTGAATAGATATGGAGAGAGTGGACAGCCTTTTCTTGTCTGTGATTTTATTGGAATTGCTTTAAGTTTCTCTCCTTTTAATTTGATATTGGCTACTGGCTTGCAATATATTTCCATTATTATGGTTAGAAATGTTCCTTTTATCCCTAATTTCTCTAAAACTTTTATCACAAAGTGGTGGTGAATTTTGTCAAATCCTTTTTTGGCATCTAATCAGATGATTATATGGTGGATTACATTTTTTTCATATAATGAATCCTCCCCGTATCTCTGGGATGTAGCCTACATGGTCATGGTGGATAATCTGTTTGATATGTTTTTGGACTTTTTCCAGCATTTTATTGAGCATTTTACATTCATGTTCATGAGAGAAATTGCTCTGTAATTCTTCCTTGTTTCGTCTCTATGTAGGTTGAGTATCAGAGTAACTGTGGCTTCATTAAAAGATTTGGCAAAGTTTTGTCTAGTTATTTTTTGTGAAATAATTTGAGGAATATTGGTAATAGTTTTTCTTTGAAAGTTTCGTAGAATTCTACCCTTAAATTTTTGTTTTTGTTTTGATTGGAAGACTTTTTATTAAATGCCTCTATTTACTTAGGGCTTATAGGTCTATATAAGTTGTTCATCTGATCTTAATTTAACTTTGAAAAGTGGTAGCTTTGGAAAGTGGACAGTTATTCTTTTGATCTTCCCATTTTGTGGGTTACACGCTTTTGAAGTGTGATCTAACAATTCTTTGGATTTCCTCAGTGTTTGCATTATGCCCCCTATTTATTTATTTATTCATTCATTCATTCATTCATTCATTCATTTATTTATT
>LOJH01063823.1:0-10676 GCA_001685095.1 Ellobius talpinus
TTCTGTCAATTATATTTTAAATAAATGCTGATTGGCTAGTAGCCAGGCAGGAAGCATAGGCAGGACAACCAGACAGGAAGTAGAGGCAGGTCAAGAAGAACAGAATTCTGGGAAGAGGAAAGCCCATTTCCTCTGGAGTCCTGATCCATCCACAGAAGAAATAAGATGTGACTGCCAAGCTGAAAAAGGTACCAAGCCATGTGGCTAGCATAGACAAGAATAATGGGCTAACAGAAGTTATATGAATTAATAAGAAGCCTGAGCTAATGGGCCAATCAGTTTATAACTAATGTAGACATCTGTGATTTCTTGGGGACTTGATTGCTGGAACCAGGCAGCACAAGGATCTGGTGGGACAGAAACTCAGACAACATTAGAGTTCACGAACTTAAATTATTTGGCTAGAGCAACACTAATGATATTGGAAAAATGATCTAAATTTTGTTCAAAATCAGTAATCTGAGTACCCCTCACACTCACAAACTATTTGATATGTGCAAACAAAATTTACACTTTCTCCTGAGTGAATCCCACTAATTACCCTCTGAGGTAACATCTTGTGGTCTTCTATTTTCCAGGTTACAAATTAGACTTTAAAGTACCCGTACTGGCTATCCAAATAGACACATATATTGTAAGGGAAGCCTGGTTCTAGACTTGCATATTATATATCCTGGCAGCACTTCAGTTTTACTTATCCGTGGGAGTTTGATTGGTTGGCTCCTACCTCACTGGGTTTGATTTTGACGATGTTCCTGATAAGTTATAATCAGTCTTGATAAAGCATAAAGCAGAATGGGATACTTAGTGTTAGTTTCCAGTTTGAGCTTGATTCCATTTAAAATAATACTTCGGAAAATAAGCCCAGAATTGATTTGTAAGCATGTAGAACTCACCTAAACTGGCACCTGTTAAACTGGAATCTAACCATCCTAAACTAACCAACTCTTACACTATGTTGTATCTGTAAGAGCGTGTGTGAGTGATGTGTGAGAGGGACACACATGGTAAGAGACAGAGAGACAGGGAGTGTCTTTGTTATTTTATATTAAACCTGTATATATTTTTCCTATATAGAAATGAGTAAAAGTTATTAATTTCCACGTGGACAGGATGAATTTTGTAAGGAAAAAATCAAATCAGTTCATTTTGTAAAATAAGTGCATTTTAAAGTAAAAAAGAGATTCAAGTATGTTTCATCATGCCTACAACGGTTCATATAAAGTGTGGGAATAAGTTAGTAAGCGATATATGTCTGAAGCTTTTACTCTCCATGACTTAAAAGTAAACGGCTGTTTCTCCTCTGGGAAATAAAATACACAAAATAGCACTCAGTCTTTCATATGCTAGTCCCAGATATTAGACTCTCTTTAACATTAAACTATAGTTTAACAGTACCTAGTTCTTCAAATAGAATAGCAAACTGTGAGTAAGGGCAGTAGATTTGGGTATGGATGAGAACAAAATACAATGACATAGGTGTATGAAGACAACATGATGATTTCATGTGCTAATGTACACAACTATTTTAAAAACAAAGAAAGAAGGTTATAAAATTATATAATTTTAATGGCTGTTTGGATAAAAGTATTAGCCTTGACTATCAGGGAATTCATCTTTTATCTGTCTGTTCTGAACTGAAGCAGACCTGGAGAAATCTGCTCTTGTGTGTCTATTTTGCTTCTATCGCTTTGATAGCAAAATTGCACCATTATTTGATTATTAGATGTTCTGTGTAGAGCTTGATGGCACTTCTAAAAAGCCCTCAGTGCTGAGAGCTGAAAGCAAATGATTGTAGGAGAGAATCTTGAAGAATTTATATGTGATTCTTGTTACTGGAAAACAGTATTTTAACCTCACAATCTATTTTGTCCAGCCAAAATTTAATAATGGCACATATATGTATATGAACATCTAAATATGTACATAAAGTCATGCTAAAATAAGACATAACTTTAATATAATTTCTACAAATATAGTTTTGCCGAAAATCAGCTCAATTTCTTCATGACAAACAAGTATAGCATTCATCCTAGATCTTTTAATTTTGAACTTAAAACTAGATACAAACAATCATTAAAATGTAAAATAAGATAAGATTGAAATCTTCACAGTTATGGGATCTTCTGTTTTGAGAATGAATATAATGTAGTGAAGGGATACACATGTTTAAATAGAACTAAGTGCAGATAGCACAGGGTTATGGATAAGTTTTCTTTCTTTTATGAGTAAGAAAGACGCATGCCTATCAAGCTGATCAGTTTCCATAGATAGAAAAGTATTCGATACAGTTAAATTGTGCAGTAATTTGTCAATATAACTATTGAAAGCTGTTTTTCATGCGTCAGTGTATTTGCGTATAGAGAGATAATTACTTTTGCATATCATTTGGTTTATTAAATTTAAATTAAGTACAGTAAGTGTGAGTAGACTTTGGTGGAAAATGGCCAACTGCACACCTGTAAATCTACTACTCAGCGAGAAGCTTTATGGATGCAGTGAGTGTGCACAGGTTTTCAGAAGACCTCTCAATACACAGAAGAGCACACACAGGTGAGGACCCTGACCTGTGTGTGTACTACACCTGAGAACTCACTAAGCAGAGAAGCCCTATGCATACAATACCGATGAAAATGTCTATCCCACAAGTTTATGCCTCCAGAAACAATTCTCAGGAAAGAAATATTTAGGTGTATTGAATGCTGAAGGCCTTCACTTAGAAACGTTCAGTAAATATCAGAGAGAGCCAACATGGAAATCATGAAAATATGGGAACTCTTTTTGCTCAAGGTGTTGTATACATCAGAGAATGTAGAATGAGAAAATCAAATAAATGAAGGAAATGCTAGATAGACCTTTTCTCCCAAGAGCTTATTTCTGGAAACTTCTAAGGATACTCAGCAGAATTCTCAGAAGTAGGTCTTAGAAACACACTCATGACAAGTAAGTCCGATAGGGGAGATTGGAATGAGTATGCCAGATTTTCCTAAGTAAGTCAAACGTAACTTTATGGAAAATTGGCAAATAGAATGGAACAGAAGTAGTAAACTGATGGGTTCACTGTGTCACAAGACAATTTGAAGCATTCCTGCTGAGATCAACCCATAAGTTTGACAAATTTAAAAAAAAATCAGGTAAATATCCCCAAACATATAATCACGAAAAATAACATACTTATCTATGAGTCTTTGATAGGATATTCTAGAAGATGACACTGGGCAAAATAACAAAATACTGCAGATAAATCTGAACATTATGTATTAAGATTGAACTTTGTGGCAATAGGATCTGTGGCAATTTCAAAACTTTCTGCCTATTACAGAATTGAGCAGGAATTAGTCCTAAAACCCCCCAAAAGAAGAAAAACAGTGATGTTTACTTCACTTTAAAAGTGAAATAAAATTTAAGTATAAAATTGACTTACATTTTTAAGTGTAAAATAATTTATGCATTTTTGCATATAGTTTTTGACAAAATCCAGAATTTGTTATCAGAGAGAATGCATAGTTCCTTTTTGAATAAAATTATTTGTGGGCTGAATTGAGCATGAGCATAAAGGAGGCTGGAAGGGCCAAGTTAGTACAAAAAAAGTGACAGAAAAAGGTGTAGTTGATGCCAAAAGCTTAAGAGCTATGCCAAAGGCATAACAGTTAGAAAAGGGCAGGAAATTCAAAAACAGTAAGTAACGCCACAAAGCCCGTGAAGAATACTCTCAGACAAGATGGCGCTAAAGGGGAGCAAGGCAGGAAGGAGATTTAACTTATTCACTGTGAGATGATTGACATTAAAGATGGGGTAAGGTGACGTAACGTGCCTGATGCCCTCATGATCCCCATTAGAAGCTATGGGAGCCACAGCTCATGTAGATGTGACTGCTGATGTGATTGGCTAATTCTCCTTCTGTTTCTTCTGGCATTCGTGATTTTTTTTTGCTCTCTAAGTTGCATGCTATAAGGAAATAAACAAGTTCCTGCTTGATTTGTTGTGTCTGTCTCTGGGACCCTAGTGGCTGGGTGGCGAGCAGCACACTTCCCCTCTTCAGCCAGGGCCAGTTGTGGGAGGATGGCTTCAGCAGGGTCTACCGAGGACTCTGCAATCATCTTCACTAGAAGTAGATAGTGTTTCTTCAAAAAACAACCAAGTATAATATAGGGAAAGTATTATATGAGAAAATACTAGAGACAGATAAAAATAAGTTAAAAACAAACGAATACAGCGAAAAGACTCAGTAATCATGTTAAACGGGTACTGGGGAAAATTTGGTTTGTTTTTTTTCCATCAAAATTAATAAAAACAAAAGTGATTCTACATACATTTTAAAAATGTATCTAAGAACTTATTCAGATACATCATAAAATGTAAAGATATAAAAGAATGGATGTCTGTCTGTTATATTAATTCTATGTTAGATTACCTGACAAAATAATTACCTTTTTGCCCAGAAACTGTGATTTATAACAATAAAAATTTACTGCTAGAAAAAAAACAGTGGTTGTAATGACAGAAGAAAATCTTTCTCATTACACAATGCCAATCCATAAATACAGGGTTGATAGAATTATATCATCATAATAGCGATGATTGATTCAGGCAAAAACAACCAAACAAATGGCAAAGTAATTGCATCACATCTTATTGTGAAAAACAAATTTCAACATCTAAAAGCATTATTCCATATGAGTGTTACTGAATTTCAGTAAAGAAAGCATTATTTCCTTGGGAAGAAATTCTGGGGTAGGTGTCATTATGACTGCGGAATATAATAGCCAGTCTGATCAGTCACTTTCCCAAGGTGATGTGGCAAGAGAAGCCAGTACCAGCTTTACAACATCCCTGCCAAGAATTTCAACTGAAATTAATCATAGGTAAATGATCAGAAGGCACAGAGTATTTGACATTAAAAATAAAAGTCACAGGCCATTAAAATTGAATGATTAATAAACTATTGATAAATGGCCTAGGTACATAATTATATAGCCATAGCAAGTACAAAACTTTGTTCATGTCAAAGTCAAAATTTTAAGAGAAAAGTCAAAAAGGCATTGTGAAATTTTAGATGTCAATGGCAACTTTAGCCTTATAAATTTCTCTAAATTAAAATTAATTTAAATAAACCATAAATCTTTCAAGGAAAGCCATTTGCCGTGACATTATTTACAGTAGAAAGGTTTTCACATAAAATTCATGACAATGCAAGAATTTTGATGAAATCAAAAACAGATCTTATGCCTTGAATATTTGATACTTTTAAAAGAATAATATTGGAAAATTCAAAATAAATGAATTTGCCAGCAATATCTGTCCCATGAGAAATCTTCATATTTCAGGGTGTACTGCTCAATATTTTAACATTTTACTTACTTAGTTTTATGTCTTATAGTCAGGCTTTTCCTGTGCATCATTTGTCATTTTGCACAATGTCCTTTTCCACTATCCAATACCATAACCTCATTTTCTAGGTACAGCAATATCCAATTATGGCTCTAAATCTGTATTGTTTTGTTTTCTGGGTAACTTAGAAAGATTAATTAAACTTAGGTTCACTTTTTAGAAGATAGGATTATACATTGCTGGTTCATGCATGTGTGTGTTTGTGCTCCGTGTATGGTTTTGTGTGTGTGTGTATGTGTGTGTGTGTGTTTGAATGAGAGAACTCAAGCTTAACTTATGGCTAGGAAAATTAATGGTTAACAATGGTAACAACATCGCACTGGCATTTTACCTTCGGGTTACTTGCTTTTCTTTGGAAAATACTGAGTTTAGTGCTGCGTAGCTAAAGACATCTGGTATCATTTTCTCATGCTCCTTGAAAGGATAAGAATGCCAATGTTGTTTTCCTTGCTACTGTCTTCACATCTTTTATTTATCTATATACGTGAGGAATGGAGAAAAGGCTCAGTGAGTGAAGTGCTTGCTGCACAGTCGTGAAGACGTGAGTCCAACTGCCCAGCACCAATGTCAACTCAGGAATACTGGCATGTGCCTATAGCACTAGTGGTCTGTGGGGAATGGAGACAAGTGGATCACAGGTGCTTTCAACACCGAGAGTCTTGCTGAAACTCAGAGTCTGTCTCAAAAAAAAGTAGAGTGACAGAGGAATTTACCTGAGGTTTCTATCTGACCTCCATGCAGCTCCCACGCCCATACATGAATATAATCCCCACAATGAAAACTTGGAGAAGGTTTGTAACTATATAACTAGAAGCAAGGTCGAAGGAAAGCACACTAGCAGGAGCAACCATCTATGCAGTGTTTCTTTGTATTGGACCCATGCACAAAAGATCCTCCTCCTGCCCCAGGAAGTGGCTCTATTCAGCTCTTCTCTTGTACCTGTGGTGTCTTTTCATCTCACCCGTTGTCAAGCTTTGTGTATAAATGTCATCTCCTCTGTATCATTACTTGGATTTCACGTATGAAGCTTCTAATCCACCCTACACCAGATTAACAATTTTCAGCAAAACATGCAAAAATCCCACTTCTTTTTTTGACATTTCATTTTTAAAATTTTAATCTTTTTTAGAAAAAACTGTCTTTTCTCATTTTACATGCCAAATCCATTTCCCACTCGTTCTTCTCCTCCTGTTCCCTCTACCTTCCCCCCTCCCACCACCCAGCCACTCCTCAGAGAGGGTAAGGATTCCCATGAGGATTCAACAAAGTTAATCACATTGCTTTGAGGCAGGACAAAGGCCCTCCCTGCTATATGTAAGTTGAGTAAGGTATCCCTCCAGAAAGAATGGGTTCCAAAAAAAAAAAGCCAGAACAAGCATTAGGGATAAATCCTGGTCTCACTACCAGTGGCCCCACAGTTTGCCCCAGCCATGCAACTATCACCCACATTCATTCAGAGGGTCTACTTTGGTTCTATGCTGTTTCCCTCGCTGTCAGGCTAGAGTTGGAAGGCTTCCATTAGCTCAGGTAAGTTGTTTCCGTGGGTATCTTCATCATGGTCTTGACTTCTTTGCTTGTATTCTCTCTCCTCCCTCTCTTTGATTGGACTTTGGGAGTGCAGCCCAATGCTCCGCTGTGGTTCTCTGCATCTGCTTCTACCAGTTGCTGGATGTTTTATGACATTTGAGATAGTCATCAATCTGACTACAGGGCAAAGCCAATTCAGGCACTGTTTCTACTGTTGCTTAGGGACTTTACTGGGTTCATCCTTGTGGATTCCTGGCAATTTCTCTAGTGCTACGTTTCTTACTAGCCCTATAATGGCTCCCTCAATCAAGATATCATTTTCCTTTCTGTTCTTTCCCCATCCCGACCATCCTGTTCCCTCCAGTTCTCCTTTCCCCTCCCCTTCTTTCCTTTATCTTTTCTTATGCCTTCCATTCTACCCTCCCAATACCCACTCCCATTTTTCTTAGGAGAACTTGTCTATTTCCTCTTCCCAAGGGGATGTATGTATGTTTCTCTTAGGGTTCTCCTTGTTAGTTTTCCTGGGGTTGTGGAGTATAGGCTCCTTATCCTTTGCTTTATAGCTAGTATTTACCCATGAGTGAGTACATACCATGCTCATCTTTATGTTACCTCACTAGGGACTTTTTTTTTCTAGTTCCACCCATTTACATGCAAATTTCAAGATATCATTTTTTTTTAACCAATGACTACTACTCCATTCTGTAAATGTACCACACTTTCTTTTTCCGTTCTCCAGTCAAGAAATATCCAGATTACTTCCAGGTTCTGGCTATTACAAATAATGCTGCTTTGAACATAGTTTAACAAATGTCCTTGTAGTATGATTGAGCATCCTTTGGGTATATGCCCAAGGGTTGTATGCTGGTTCTTGAGGTAGGTCGATTTCCAATTTTCTTAGAAACTTCCATACTGATTTCCAGGGTGGTTGTACAAGTTTGTATTTCCACCAGCAATGGAGGAGTGTTCCCTTACTCCACATCCTCTCCAGCATAAGCTATTACTGGCATGTTTGATCTTAGCCATTCACTTCTTTAAATATTTCATCAATATTTTAAAATTTATTCCATAATCTGCTTTGAAAAGCCTGGGTATTAAAAACATTTCCTTCTGTATATCTGTGACAATAGAATAGTTGGAAAAATTACAGAATTTGAAGAGGAAGGCTATCTTTTGTGTTAAAGCAACTAACACAACACTTCAAAGCACAACACACACAAACACACATAGCATAATGACAAGCAGTTCTTCCTGAGAGGCCTGACCTCATTAATTATTACTGCATCACTTTTGGCAGCTCCAGAGGCCCACTGCAGTGACAGCTGGCTGCTTGCCAAAGGCCAGTCTTCCATCTCCTTAGTGGTCTTCGTCCTCTCGTTAGCTGTGTGTGATATTGTCACATCTTTCTGAAGAAGCTTCTCTTCATAAGAACCTAATCCATTCAATACCCTATCTGTCCTAAATTTTGGGAATCACATGCTTACAGGTATTTCAAGAAACTGTATTTTTAGCCTGCTTCGTATTGTGCCCAGTCAGCACTCATAGCTTTCCTCTTTCTGTAGCAAGGTGGAGAGGAACAGCTAATGGCTAAAAAGAAATGTTTAGAAGAAGCCTCACAATTTCTGAATGACTCTTTCTCTTATATCATATTCTCTTATATTTCTCTTATATAATATTTTCTTATATTATAGCCAAACATTTATATTTATATAATTTCCTAAGGAGTAGCATCATTTAGTTGGTATTGATTCCATGGCACTAAAGGTAAACCCTTTTTCAATAAACTGTTTATCTATGTCTATAACCACAGTGTCCTGATTTTCATTTCTGTCTGTCTTTCATTTGGAATGAATAAAAAACAATACAACTTTGAAAATCTTGGTACAGTGTAGCAACACAAATATTAGGATATGCCAAATTGGTGGGAAACAATTTGAGAAAATTACCACAATACCCAAAAATATGAATTCTTTTAAAGGTTTCTTGGTGCAGAATGATAAAGAGAATTTATCAATTTCAGGGAAAATATTACTGCAATCTGGTTTGAAACTTATTTTTTGTTTTCAATGTGTTTCCTAAGTGCTAGGAGGAAGCCCAGTTCTCATTCTGCACTTTTCCCACAGCTTGCTTAGTCTGCAGAACTAAGGTTAGAGATTTGTAGCTGAGATAAGAATGTTTGAAATAGTTCTTACTGCTGCTTCATGACAGTTATTAAGAAGAAATTGAAGGTTATTGTCTATGGTTTACAAATCTAGCCTGCAATAAATCCAAGGAATGGATCAAATTAAGTCTAAAGATAATTGCTCCCATCAGGAATCATAATTTAGCTGGGAGGTGGTGGCGCACGCCTTCAATCCCAGCACTTGGGAGGCAGAGACAGGAGGATCTTTGTGAGTTTGAGGCCAGTTTGGTCTACAAGAGCTAATTCCAGGACAGGCACCAAAACTACAGAGAAACCCTGTCTCGATAAAACAAAACAAAACAACCATAACTTAGACAATTCCCTTATATTTTTTATGTTTTATAGAATAAAACAAATGTATCTATAAACTGTATTTGTTTCCTTTCTTGAATAGTAAAAACAAACAATTATTCTATGGATTTATCAGGAAAGAAAGTGCACTGAATTCTAAGCCAAGTATAGTGCTGATATTACTATGTGGTCTAGAATTAACTTGGAGGATCCAATCTAGAATTCTTTTTTTCATTACTTATTGAATGATATGGTATGGTGTGTGTGTGTGTGTGTATGGTGGGCATGCATGCATGAGCACACACATATACACTTACATGTGTAAATGTATGGTACACACATGTGAGTATGTAATTCATGTTTATGAACATGTAAGTGCATGAGCCCCTGTGTGTATATGAAGAAGCCAAAGCAAGATAACAAGTGTCCTTTGCAGTATCTCTGTGTATTTTTTAAAATGTGGTGTCTTAGATACCTTACTACTGCTATAATGCTCCACCATGTCCAAAGCAAGCTATAGAAGAAAAAGTTTATTGAGGGACTTTGGTTTCTGAGGATTAGTCCATAATGATCATACCAAAAGGCATGGCAGCAGACAGGCACGATGCGGGAGTGTTGACTGAGAGCTTACTTCCATATCCACAAATAGGAGGCAGAGAGAATAAAAGAGAGAGATAGGACCAGAGGAACGTCATGGTCTTTTGAAATCTCAAAACTTGTCATCAGTGACACATCTTTTCCAACAAGTTCACACCTCCTAATAATTCCCAAAGAGTTCCATCAACTGGGGAACAAAATATTCAAATATACAAACATATGAGTGTCATTCTCATCTAAATCACCTCCACTGTGATATCAAGCTAGGGGGCCAGTAAGCCCCATGGATTTACTTGCCTTTTCCACAACAATGGGCTTATAGGTAGGTGAAAGTCCACCTGTCTTTTGGTATGAGTGCTGGGTATTCAATCTCACAATCTCAGGTAGTCATGTTTGCAGAACAATAGTCTTACTCATTAGCTGTCAATCCAGCCCTGCCTTTTTTATAGTAAGTTATGATATGATTTATGAAACCTGGATAATACAAGGAAAAAAGCACAGGACTTAGAAAATTGCATATTTAGTTCTCTAAGACAACTTCTGAGGAAATTCTAATTGATTAAAAAATGGGATTTTAAAAAACTAGAAAAAAATCTATTAATAGCTTATACATGTGATTTTTTTCTCAATGAAGACTTTATTTTTTTTTAATTTCAGACACTTTTTTATTGTTATTAAAAAATTTTCC